>JAMKQA010004737.1:0-45516 GCA_024699735.1 Posidonia australis | reverse complement strand
GGTCATGGGGCAATGCACATGGTTCTCCACAAAGGAGTAAGGTGCAATCGACCTACCAGATTCAACCTAGAACTAAATAACAAAAATAGAGAAAACAGATGGAAAGCAATCTGATCAAAACTGAAAAGCATGTAGGTAACATCTTGGTACATCAGAGAATCAGTCATAAAAGGAACCAGCTCAAAATCCCTGCGATAAAGTCCTGCAAGTAATGATGCAATGCGAGTGTTCTGTTCTCTGACCAGTCTGGCACGCCTTCTGGGTGCGCCATAGTGGTGCGCTGGAGCGCCTGTTTGGTGCGCCCTAGGGAGTCTGGATCAGACTGCAATCTGATCCAGAATCTGCCCCAGCAGAGGGATATGGTTATTCACGCTAATACAGATGGGTTAATGCCATTATTAAGAACTGAAAATAGATGTGGACGCACATGATCGAAAATCATCATATAAATCATGTATTCAAAGTCAAAATAAGTTGATGGGTTCATGTATGAAAACATGGAAAACCTAGGAATAAACATGATCTAGATAACGCCAATCAGAACATATGTAAAATGATGATCATAAGCATATTTCTATGTGCATGAACATAAAGGTGCATGGTAAAATGCTACGTGCAAGGAAATGGCAAAAAAATGGATAACTCATGCAAATTTTACTCTAGTAACAAATGTATAGATTATCATGGAGATTACTTTGCATAGAGAGCAAGCATGTTTATCATAAAACTTCACAAAAAAAACATGGAATAAATCAGTCCATATGTAAGGTTTCAAGCATGCTTTATCATGTTTCTGTAATGAGATTCGAAGGAGAAAGAGGAGGTAGAAAGCATACCTCTCAAGATGTTCCTTCTTGAAATATCAGAAATAAAGAGATCCTTGTTGCTTTGGAAGGACCAAGGGTGTTTTGGGATGCATGGGAGTGCTCCAGAGAACAAAAATAAGCTACTGGAAAGAGGGAGAAACTCGTGCTAGAAGTTGGCTTAGAATAGAATGGCTAAATTTAGGATTTCTAACCTCTCTCTATGGTTGCCTATGGGTGTCCTTATATAGGATTTTCTCATGGGTAACTCATAGGAATAGGGAGAGCCTCGTAGACGAAAAGCCTGGAAGATTCCATGGCATATTCATTTCTAGAGGTAACAGCCATGGGAGATGGAAAGCCAGCAGCCCGCAGCCTGCGAAGTGGTGTACGCCTGGGATGTGCGCTAGGTGTGCTAGGGAGGTGTGCTAGCTAGGTGTGCTAGGAAGGTGTGCCAGGTAAGTGTGCTAGCTAAGTGCTCTCCCCTACTTGTCTAGTTTTCTAATTGGGTTGCAGGCTTGCTATGGGTTTGGGGTTGGTTCAAGGATTAGTCACATCCAAAGCAACATCTGGAATCTTATCAATGAGTCACCTCAAAATCGGGGTGTCTACAGATGCCCCTCCCTAAGCGAGGTCAAGGGACGAAGGGAACCAAGACCGATGCTCATGGTTGACAAGATACCCCCATTCTGTGGTTACAGATGGATGGTGTTTGTTGTAGGCAGTGAGTCACTTATTCGACTGATGCACCGGAAGTCATGACTTGTTGCCAAATGCAAATGCAAATGCAAAATGCGTGCACCTACTGATCTAAATGCTGGGAATGTGATGCTAATGCGAGATGCCAATGCAAGAGCCGATGATGAAAGCCGATGCGAAACTAATGCTAATGCTGAAAACACAAACAGAAGAAAACACTGGCAAGAAAATGATAAGTTGTCGGACTCATCAGCTGGATTATGAGGTTATCAACCCAGAGAAGGGATATGACAAGCTAACCTAGCCCTGCCAACCTGGACGCCTGACAGAGAGACGGTTGTCAACCGAGTAGTTGGGGATACCAGCCCAAGAAAAAAGGGGGGCATGACAAATAGAATATTTGTCAAGCAAAGCAGGGCCCAGTCCGCACGGACAAAAGGTGAAAGAGAGATTTCGCGCCCGTGAAAACTCAAAAGGGAAAAACAAAAGGACCTTGACCGCTCGGTCAGAGGGTCAAACAACTAGATTCCGTGCCCATGAAAATCCAGAAGAGAAAAAGAAAAAGGACCTTGACCGCCCGGTCAAAGGGTCAAACAACTGGATTTCCTGCCCGTGGAAATCCATGGAAATGGCTAGGACCTTGACCATCTGGTCAAAAGGTCGAGCCATGGGATTTCCTGCCCAGGAAATCCGAGAGAGGGGCTAGGACCCTAACCATCAGGTCAAAAGGTCGAGCCAAGGGATTTCCTACCCCAGGAAATCCGAGAGAGGGGCTAGGACCCTGACCATCAGGTCAAAAGGTCGAGCCACGGGATTTCCTGCCCATGGAAATCCGAGAAAGGGGCAAGGACCTTGACCATCCGGTCAAAAGGTCGAGCGACGGGATTTCCAGCCCAAGGAAATCCAAGAAACCAAGGATTCAACCGCCCGGTAAAAGCCAAGGAACTGGATTTTGCGCCCACGAAAATCCAAAGGTGCAAAGGACCTTGACCGCCTGGTCAAGATCAAGCTGGATTCCACACCCATAGAAATCCAAAGGGGTAGAGGACCTTGACCGCCCGGTCAAAGTCAAGCAAGCTGGATTCCGCGCCCGCGGAGATCCAAAGGGGCAAAGGACCTCGACCACCCGATCAAAGTCAAGCAAGCTTGATTTCGCGCCCGCGGAAATCCAAAGGGGCAAAGGACCTTGACCGCCAGGTCAAAGTCAATTAAGCTGGATTCCGCGCCTGTGGAAATCCAAAGGGGCAATAATGGTCACATCTGTTTAAGATGAGATCCGGAAAACAAAGCAATAACCCCAGGATTATTCCCCTGGAAGGAACTGTTATATGCTGATTGTCGAGGTTGCGGTGCGGAGACTGGAACTTTTGTCGAGATGCATGTTCGAATCTCTCATTTGCTGTGATTCTCCAAATTGCTTGCAAAAGTTGAGGACTTATGTGCAAATATCCACAACTTTTGGACTTTACTTCAAATTACCCAACCACAACTGCTTTTTTGATTGCTATACTGCCATCGTGCTGTGACATTTGGGGTTCTGCTATATATCAACAAATGTCTGCTTCAAATTAAGCTTCCCATGTCTTTTATGTCCTGATTTGCAATTCTACAAAACATAGGGGGTTTTCTGCAAATTACCCAACATGGTGCATTTTGTGAGCTACATGTTCAACACTGCCACTCTGCACTTGATACATAAGCTGTGAGATGATAAGGGCTGGAACGCAATTGTCATGGTCATTTTGCATTTCTGCATCTTGACTTACTTCATGTGTGGGCCCCACAGACTAACTGTCATAACTGCCAAGAAATATTTTTCTTTGCTGCTTGGAACTGCATGGGGCTGTTGCTGCTTGGTTATGCATGTTTTTTTTTTTTTTTGCCGTTGATTGGGTTTCATATCTCTAAAACCATCATGCATAAGGTTTTATTTAAATTTTTCTTCCTCCAAACCGCCTCTTCCTCTTCTTCATTCGCTTTTTGAAACACAACGAAACCCCTCTCCCTCTCTTCTTCTCTGCGGCGGAGCCCACTCCTCTTTCCTCTCTCACTCGCAGCGGCGGCATGCGAGAGGTGCGCCGACGAAGTGCTTGCTGCTGGTGCGCGCGTGAGGCACGTCGATGTGGTACGGAGCAGTTGCGGTGGCGTCACGGTCTGCGATGGCATGGAGCAGACCCTCCAGGACTGGCTGGACCAAGTATCGCCGGCGAAGGTAACCTCCTCTCCCCTTTGCGCGTGCTTGTATGCCTCCTCTGTTTCGGGTGGTCGACGGTTGGAAGGGCTCCGACAGGCAAAGGAGTGGTAGGCTTGTTTTGTGTAGGTTGCGGCGGCAGACTGCGGGTTTGCCTATAGTCGCGGCTCTCAGGGAGCAATGGCTGTGGGCTGCAGACGGTGCTCCAGCTGTATGGCAGCTCTCCGGCTGTAGGTTGCTGGGCTTGGCCGTTACGGTGAAGGGCTCTAGCGGACTGGACCACACGGTGGCTGCATGGATTTGGAACTGCGGGCACGCTAGGGGAAGGCGCGGGCCGCTGAGTGATGGTTGGCTACCAGCAGTGCTCCGGCGGAGCTCCGACGAGCAGGGGGCGATGGCCTGTGGTTGCAGTAGAAGCCACGTGGTGGCGGGTTGGAGATGAGTTGGCCGTGAGGCTCGTTGAGTCGGGCACATATTTGTTGCTTGCTTATGCCATATTAATCCGCATTATCTCTGATTTTTACTGCTAACTACTCTGCATCAAATTGCTTGATAGCTTACATTTACAAATACAACAATCAAACACTGATTTACAACTTTATGCTTGCATTTTTGCCATCATTTGCTACAGCCTTTATTAATATGCCCTGCATTGTGCCATTATGCCAATGAATGTAATGCCACATTTGGTTTTGACATATTTTGCATTTATCATGCCTGCTATTGCTATTTAATTCTTGATTCGGCCCTTCCCTTCTGCAGGATGACCCAGTTCCTGAGGCGGGAACTCCGCAATCTTCGTGGGACATGCCTTCTAGCTCTCGTTCCAGATGACGAGATAGTTCTTCGAGGTCACGGGCCTCTAGCAGCTCGACTCCTGCTATTCCCACTGAGGTAAGCCCGAACTGAATATTAAAAGGGTATTCAAATCCAGTGCTTTCTGACAATTGCATTTTCAGGAGTCCGAAAATTTCGAGGGGCGATTGCTGAGTGACCGTCACATTTGCGAGAGTCCCGAGTTTGGGGTAATTCTTCTACTTTGATGTACTTTAATCATTATAAATTGCTTTCTGCTTTTGATTTTAACTCTGTGCTCGATATTTCAGGAAGGGGATGCAAGCCAGATCATGCGATGCCACTAGGGTCCGTTGCTCCAACATTTCCACCGTCTACCGGAGTTTCTGCAGGACTTCCTCCATAACCGGTCTCCATTTGGTGGTTTGCTGCGCCTACCCATCATCCACGACCACTACAACTTCTTTCGAGCCTTGGTAGAAAGGTGGAGGTCCGAGACGCACTCCTTCCACTTTCCCTTTGGTGAGCTTACTGTTCTGCCCGATCAGTGGGCTCTGCTGACAGGCCATCCTGCTTTGACAATTAATAATAATATTTTGCTGTGCTTTTATTAACCATAATTCCATTTTTGCCAGGTTTGGTTTGCCGCCCATATGGGAATGAAAATTCTACGCCCTCGACCTTTCGCCTTTGAAGCTTATAGCCACACCCATCATTCAAGGTCCCTCCCGGGGGTGCATGAGCTATGTGACAAGATGCAGAATCTTGACGTGGATTCTGTGACATGGTGCATCGTATCTTCTTCATCACAGAATTTCACTACCTTCTTTAACGCCACGGACATGCGACTCGTGGTCCTCCCTGGATTCTCTAGAGGCATGGAGTATCATCCTGTCCTGGTCCTTCGCCAGTTTGGCTTTTGCCAAGACTCCATAGAGCAGAGCCCCTACCCAGATGGACTGAAAAAGCATGTTACAGGCTCAAATGCGTCTACTACTGAATTGGCTCAACGAATGAGTGCTGGTATCAAGTCTTCTAGTCTTGCCATCGTCAAAGGCTCTGGCAGCACAGCTAGGTACGAGGCTGAGATAAGAGAGACGTGGCCATTGAGCGAGATTCCGCCTAGTGGCACCAACTTCATGGAGGCTAGCAGTTCAAAGAGACCCCAAACTGATTAGTGATATTTCTATTTATGATAGGGCACAATAGAATTGATATTGCTTTGCATTGTTTACTGATTCATGCAAGTCTATATCTGCTAATCAGGATCAATTTAATTGGCATGTCTCCGATTTCAAATCCCTCCATTTTAAAGAAGTGACTATCATACCCCTGGTCGAATGCTCGCTTGCTCAAATCACGACTCACAAGGCAGCTGACATGCCCCTGGTTGCACAAAATGCCTTGCGATTATGCTTAACTAGACATGTGCCCTAGCTAAATGCTTATTTGACTCATAAGGTAGCTGACATGCCCCTAGTCGAAATGCGAACAAAATGCCTTGCAATTATGCTTCACTAACATGCAACCTAGCTAAATGCTTATACGACTCATAAGGCAGCTGACATGCCACTAATCGAAATGCGAACAAAATGCAAAGAAATGCTTAATTGATATATTGGTGCCCTCAGCGCCATGGAAGACTGTTTTGCCTGCTATAAGAGGTGACACTGTCCTCGACTCATGTGATACTAACCTAGACACCTAGGTTTATTTGTGGGTCTCCATCAGATTTATGGGCCTCATGCCAAAGTCTTGGGATCCTATATCTACTCTTTTGAAGATTCATTTTTCTTTTCTCCCTCATAGGCATGCTAACCGACCCTACTCCTGCTCGAAGGTAATAAACACTTATGGTGAGGGGGTGGCTGCTATTTCTGTTGTGCTGAAGGGGTGGCTAATCCCTTTGATTATATTGGCTTTGCAAGTGCATGCTTCTACTCCTCTTCCAACTAGATAATAGGAGTAAGGTTGTTCACATGCCTCTCTCAGTGGAGCTTAGCTTATGTCTACTACTTCTCTCTTCTTATTTCTTTTGTGCTCCAAGGTCTTGTGCATTTTTCTTTACTGCTCACTCTCTTTCTAGACCTAACATTTTAACTCCCTCTCGAGATATAGGTCCCATGGGAATTTGTACATTTAGCCCATTTCTCTGAAATCTCTCTCTCTCACATCCTAAGCTTCTAGGGTAGTGTCATATGAGGAGGACTTGACACATCTTTCACAGGCAGGCTCCAAATTTTCCTCATTGGGCAGTGATGCTATGCAAAAAGAAAAAGATGAATGCAGATGATTATTTATGCTTACTCACGGTGCAAGGCATTAGGATCAACTAAGAGTCATTGATAGTACTTCTTTAAATAGGAGGCATTAACGAGCTCTGATTGCTCTGCATGGTCCATACCCTCAAGAATGACTGCACCTCCTGATAGGGCCTTCTTTTCAAATGCTGGGTCGATGATATCCACTGAAAAGACTTCCTCTGATTCTACGCCCTGATGGCGTTTAAGGACTGTCCCAGTGACTTTTGTGTTTCTGTGCCGACATTGCAATGCTGCTCGTGCTTCCCCGTCCAGATGATCTGAGGGGCTAAAAGTTTCTGCCTCCGATGTGGATGCCTCTTTATTCTTGTCTTTGCTAACTGTACAAAATTTTGTTTGCTGGCGGCTGCTTTGTTGTAGATTTGTGGGGCCGCCATCTGTCCCACTCGTGCTTGCTTCATGATTCTGATCCTCATTCTCAAAGTGAGGACTATATTGCCAATGCCAACTAGACCCGCCACCCAGCTGACAGGAGATTAACTCCAATGGTCTAGTATCCCTCTCATCTGTTTCTTGTAGGACCATAATTGAAGCCTGGTCCTGGGGTGGTACTGGTGTGTCTACTGGTGGTGCTGTAGCAACCACTTTGCCTTTCCTTCTGCGGTCATGCTCTGCTATATCTTCTACAAGCATGTCTAGCTGCTCCTGAAATAATAGGTCCAGATCCCCGATGTCATCATCAGAGTCTGTCTCTTGGACCAGTATCTGAGCTGCTGACTGCTCTACCTGCTCTCCGCTCTACGTGACACCCTGCCATATGCTCTGCTGTTCTGGCAGGCTGTTATCCTGATACAAACCCTCTAGGCAGATCCAGGCTGGTGATGCTGACACTGCATTGGAATTGCGGTTCAGATCCATGATGCCTGTGCTAACAAAGTTGGATAAATCTCGTGGAATAACAATCTTGGAAGACTTACCCCGACGCTGCGATCGCTTCATCTGACTGCTTCGCTTGTAACCCAAACTGTCTTTCTCAACCCATTCTTCGACTTCCATCGGCTCGGCGATTCCCTCACCATAAAGCCCAAGAGGTGATCCTTTCTCATATCCCCATTTGCGACACAAGTTGTCGATCATCAAGCGGGGGTTGCCAGAAGGGGCCAACTGGCCGGCAAGCTCTGATGGTGGAATGAAATTAACCGGTTCAAACCGATTAACCCGAAAGAGAACATCAGTAGGCTTAGGTTCGAAGTGAACAGTTTGCGTGGTTAGAGTTGAGACAGACTCAACCTTCTCCATGTCTTCTGCCCGGACAACAACGACGTTGTCATCCCAACAAAATTTAATCATGCGATGGAGGGTTGATGGAATGATTTGATGCTTGTGAAGCCAAGGGCGTCCAAGCAAGAGATTAAAGGAAGGTTCAATATCAACGACGTAGAACTCCACGTCGAAGTGAGCAGGGCCAATGGTCAGTGGAATGATGAGAATCCCAAGCGCATCATGATGCATATTATCAAATGTTATCATCCCTTTCACAGTTGGTATAACGTCCTCGACCTTGAATCCGAGTGCATTTGTTGTGCGCAGGTGGCAGACATTAAGGCCTGTTCCATTGTCCACCAGGGTGAGGGGGATGCGAAAACTTTGATACTGCGCAGTGATGAACAAGGGAGAGTTGTGGTTAGTGCCAGAAGGAGGTAGCTCTTGGCTGTAGAAGGAGATGACCTGAGGTGCAGCGATCATTCCTACCGTGTTTTCTAGGGTAGCAGGCGCTATAGACTGGGATACACGGGTTGCCTGAAAGACCCTAAGGAAAGCATCCCTATGCTCGGCCGGCGTATGGATTAGGTCCCAAATGGAAATATCGGCTCTAACCTTCTTTAGCTAGGTGGTGATATCAGTTGAAGGTTGGCTGTTAGTGGTAGGATAGGACGGTGCTACTCTAGGCCTAGGCGGCTGAGGAGAATATGCCTAGGACTGGGCAAGGGTTACTGCTATAGGTGCTGGTTACCTTGATGGCTGGGCCTTTATCTGGTTAGGGACTTGGGTTAAGGGGTTAGGCTTGGTGGCTGGGGGTTTGTACACTCTACCCAATCGCATCACCTCTGCACACATTCCTGTGGCATGATTATGAGGAACACGATGCGTGTCGCGGGTTAGAGTAACAACAATTAGGGGACAGGCTGCTAACTGTACAGGTGCGGTTGAAGGATTAGGGTGAGCAGGGGTATTTACCTGGGGGCGCTGGTAGTACTGGTGGATCCGAGGGCATGCAGGCTGTGTTGATCTGGATTGGGGCCAGGCTGCTAAATGGACTGGAGCTGAAGGCTAGGGATGAGCTACAGGTGGCACCTCAGGGTCCTCCGACTCAACAGCAGGACAGATCACAGAAATAGATTCCTCGGCATTATCGAGGAAAGAACGATACAAACGATGGGGAAAAGGAGAAGATACATCATGAATCAAAGCGGTGGGAAAGATAGGAGAAGAAACTGACCCAGAAGGAACAAAAGAAACAAAATTAACTCCCGAGGAACCTGGCGCTCCCGGAGGCGGATGCTGCGGCAAAGGCTGACTGACTATGCTAGGCTATGCTGACTGTGCATGCTGTGCTGGGTGTGCTGCTGGGGGATGTGCTGGGGCGGCTGCCTGGCTGTCAATTATAATGACCTTCTGGTCAATCAAATCCTGGACAGCGTCCCTAAGTGTGAGGCAATTGTCTGTCGTGTGGCCAGCCACACGGTGGAAATTGCAGAACGCATTGGCATTGTACCAGACTGGTAGCGGATTAGGCAGAGGGCGTACCTTCGACAACCTCAGCAAAGATGCGACTTTAGGGAATACCACGCTAAACGACTCCACTAAAGGGGTACAGTGGCGTCGGTCACAGCGTTGTCGCTTCGGCTGTGGATGCGCTAATGGTGGGCACGTCCTAGCCGGTGGGTTAGGATATACCGGTGTGGTAGTGGGGGTGATATGCGATGCATGCTGTGCTCTAGGTGTAGGCGAGGGTGCATAAACTACTTGGTGCTGCAGGGCGGGCGGACATCTGCTGGAATAGTAGGGGATCCAATCTAAAAGATGGTATTCTTGGAGGAATCCCGCTTCCTAGGTGGATTGGTGTTGGGGTTGTTGTTGTTGTTGCTGTTGCTAGGGCCACTATGTGAGGCGGTGGCCTGATTGGAAAATGCAGAGAGTGCTGGAAAACTACCGCCGTGCAGTGAGCTCTCAACAGGGGCGCCCGCCCGAAGTAGTGCAGAAAAGGTGGTGACAGGCTGAATGCTAAGCAGAGCCCCGACCGCTGGCTGTGCTCCCCGGATCACTATCTCAATAGACTCCTTGTCAGAGGGTCTATCTTTGACCTGTGAAGCCAAGGACCGCCAACGTCCAAGATACTCCCCAAATGCTTCTTGGGGTCTTTGCCTAAGAGCGACTAGGTGCTCCCGCTTGGGCACTAAGTCGAGGTTAAAGGAGTATTGCTCCAAGAATGCTTGTGTAAGGTCATCCCAAGTCCTGATGGTGGCCTTTTTGAGGGAAGTGAACCACTTCAACGTGGGCCCCGTGAGGCTCTCCTGGAACAAGCGGATCAACAACCTTTCGTCAGCCTGAAGCTGGGAGAGGTATCCGCAATAGGCTTTGAGGTGGGCAATTGGGCAACCCCTACCATTATATTTCTCAAATTCCGGAATACGAAAATTCGGGGGAAGAGTCGCCTTTGGGAAATAACAGAGGTCCCAGAATTGGTAGGACTGACGGTCCCCACCTTGCACTTGCCAGAGAGTGCGTTCCAGATCGTTTACTCTCGCGAGGAGAACATCTGAAGCTACTGCACTTGTAGATTGCGCAGTAGAGGCAGGTGCTGCGTACACTGTATGGGTCGCCCCTAAGGGCTCCTCCGGATCCACCATTCCACCGTCTGGTGCTATGGCAGGATGGCTAGTGTACCCATACATGGGTGCAGTGTGCTGTGGGATGAAGGATGAGGCCTGTGTGTGATAGAAGGGTGAAGGAATAGTAGGAGGTGGTGCAGAATGTGGGAGCAGGAGTAGTTGGACCGGGATGGTGTCAACACTCACTGATGGTAATGCTCCCGCCGGTCTAGGGGGCAGGCCACCAGATAGGAGGGATGCATGCTGAGGTGGGTGTTGTGCTGGTGTAACAGAGGGTAATGCCGACACCCCTATTGCCGAAGAGACAAGGGATGGCGACGACTGTGGTGGGAATGTAGCAGGTGCAAACTGTGGTCCTAAGGACGGTTGCGCAGGCAACTCGGGTGCCGGAAAGACAATTCTGAGAAGGGCTGGAGCGCTAGTGCCAATCCCTATAGCTGCTTGGCAAGGGCCGACATCTGTTGCAGCTACGCGGTCGTGGGATCGTCGCCGGTGTCTCCGAAGAAAGGAGGCAAGACAGGGGAAGAAGCAAAAGGCTAGGATCCCAGCTATCCAAACTGGGGGGTAGCTACTACTGAAATAGTTGCAGTAGGAGGAGGAGGAGGGCTAGTAAACACATAGCCCTGGGGAGAAACAGGCTCGCCTGCTGTGGCCCCGACAGCAGGAGAAGACCAGGCAGGTGATCCTGATGGCGAGTTTGCCACGGGAGCACGGAAATGAGGTGGTGGAGGTCCTCTAGAAGCTAAGGCAAAAGTGGAGGCAGCAGAAATGACAAGAACAGACACATAGGATGAGTGTCCCGAGATAGGAAACTCCTCCTGGATAGCAGGGGAAAGAGACTCGCCAGCATGCTGGGCCATTGCGGGTCACGAGCGAGTGAGGATCAGACTGCGGCTTAGAAGAACAGGACGATCCCTAGGACGAGCCATCGTCGGAAGTGACGAATAACTCGGGAGATGCGATCGAAAATAGGTCGCAAACAAAGTCAGTGAAAGGAAAGGTCTCATGCTCAGGCTAAGGAAACTCACAGATCAGCACTCCTATGCACATAAATAAACAAGTCAGCAAAGATGCAATGATTATGGTGGTATGCAATGCGAATGCATGCCTCTAGTATGCACTCTCTCACCAACTAGTGGTGTCGTATCAAACTATCTACTCCGGGTTCACACACTAGGGTGAATAAGTCTCCGACTCGAGGTTAGAAATAATAACGTCCCCGTTCTAAATCCCAGCCAAAGCATAGGCAGTGAACGAGTGGTTCTTTCGGAGCCTTGACCTCTGCCAAAGCAGTAGGCTGTGCCACTTTACTAACATCGACACGACCCTAGCTAAGGGGGAACAAGCCCGATTTTTCATCCTACGCCAAAGCCATTAGGATGAACCACCGGAACATGTCCTTCGCAGACTGTATAGGTAAGCCTAGCGAGGAGAGGATGCATGCCCTATATGATGCATGCAAAGTATGCTTTAAGTTTTTTACTTGCCTTATGCATGATAATTTTGGTTGTTATGTTTTCATTAACCAGAAAGGGGAAGCAAGCATGTCACTAATCTCCTAGGCATGGCATAACAGGAAGGGAAATAAACATGTAAGTAGACATGAATAAATAAATTAAAGCATGTGCTACAATATGTGCAAGCATGGTGGCAAGGCAAATGTGTGAACAACATAGCAAAGGCAATGCATGCAGAAAGACACCACTTAAATAGAGCATGGCATGGGAAAAAACAAAGCAAGCAAGAAAAGCCGAAGCAAAAGAGAAATCAAAACAATGTCAGGATCTAGTTATCCCCTGCGGAGTCGCCAGTTCCTGTAACCATGCCGTCGAGGGTGGCAACAAATGATATATGTGCCAAAGTCGGCAAAGTCACGGCAAAAATGAAGTAATGCAAAATGCAGGAGTCGCCACCTAGTCTATTCAAATGGAAGACGAGGAAAACCATATAAAACATGAAAAATCATGCAGAACAAATAAAAGAAAAGTCTTCATAGACCAAAAATGCGGGTAAGGATCCCTATTACATACGAGGAAGGTGTTAGGCACCCTCGTACGCCCGATAAATCGGTCTTCTATTGATTTCTCTCTTGCTAATGAAATGTCGGCTTTGCAGCCTTTGCTGTTCGCCCGAGGGTGATATGTCATGCCATGCAAATGCGTGTGGTGCCTATAGTATGGGTGCATGATGTGTAGGGGTGTGTCCTAATGCTCAGAAATATCGCTTGTCTACCGGGTCAAGTGTTGATGCAATAATATCGCATGATAAGATCAAAGATCTAATATCTTGAGTGATTTATCATCCTTGCTTACTATATGCCTAATGCAATCTAAGAATGTGGAAAACTGCTGAAAACAAAGGTGCCTTCCTAATGCATCAATGAAGAAAAACAATGGAAAACCCAGAAGCAAATCGGGTCGAGAAAGCGAGCAAAACATATGAAAACATGCTGTGTGGTACTGACAGGCCACTGCGCCTGTTTGGTGTGCCAGACTGGTGCTCCAGTCTGGTGCGCCCCCTATGTGCTTCTAGGTGGGCCAAGAAAAACATGCTGAGGGAAAAAACAGAAAGCCACGCAAAGCCAAAACATCAGAGGATGTATTCTGGAAATGTTCGCAGTAGAATCATTCTGTAAAACTTGGAAGAAACATGTATCAAAAGTGCAAGAAATGCAAATGTTGTGACCTTGAGCTCAGGGGCTGGTAGCCTCACACAAGGTCTCACCTATTTAAGATAGAATGAAGAATGCACGATTCAGTTAGGCCATTGGATCATGGGGCAATGCACATGGTTCTCCACAACGGAGTAAGATGCAATCGACCTACCAGATTCAGCTTAGAACTGAATAACAAAATAGAGAAAACAGATGGAAAGCAATCTGATCAAAACTAAAAAGCATGCAGGTAACATCTTGGTACATCAGAGAATCGTTCATAAAAGGAACCAGCTCAAAAACCCTACGATAAAGTCCTGCAAGTAATGATGCAATGCGAGTGTTTTGTTCTCTAACTAGTCTGCCGTGCCTTCTAGGTGTGCCAGAGTGGTGCGCTGGATAGGTGCGCCTGTATGGTGCGCCCCAGGGAGTCTAGATCAGACTGCAATTTGATCCAGAATCTACCCCAGCAGAGGGATAGGGTGATTCACGCTAATACAGATGGGTTCATGTCATTATTAAGAACTGAAAATATGATGTGGACGCACATGATCAAAAATCATCATATAAATCATGTATTCAAAGTCAAAATAAGTTGATGGGTTCATGTATGAAAACATGCAAAACCTAGGAATAAACATGATCTAGATAACGCCAATCAGAACATATGTAAAATGATGATCATAAGCATATTTCTTTATGCAAGAACATAAAGGTGCATGGAAAAATGCTACGTGCAACGAAATGGCAAAGAAAGGATAACTCATGTAGATTTTACACTAGTAATGTATAGATTAGCATGGAGATTACTTTGCATAGAGAGCAAGCATGTTTATCATAAAACTTCACAAAAAAAAACATGGAATAAATCAGTCCATATGTAAGGTTTCAAGCATGCTTTATCATGTTTTTGTAATGAGATTCAAAGGAGAAAGAGGAGGTAGAAAGCCTACCTCTCAAGATGTTCCTTCTTAAAATATCAGAAATAAAGAGATCCTTGTTGCTTTGGAAGTACCAAGGGTGTTTTGGGATGCAAGGGAGTGCTCCAGAGAAGGAAAATAAGCTGTTGGAAAGAAGGAGAAACTCGTGCTGGAAGCTGGCTTAGAACAGAATAGCTGAATTCAGGATTTCTAACCTCTCTCTATGGTTGCATATGGGTGTCCTTATATAGGATTTTCTCATGGGTAACTCATGGGAATGGGGAGAGTCTCGTAGATGAAAAGCCTGGAAGATTCCATGGCATATTCGTTGCTAGAGGTAACAGCCATGGGAGGTGGAAAGCTAGTAGCCCGCAACCTGCGAAGTGGTGTGCGCCTAGGATGTGCGATAGGTGTGCTAGGGAGGTGTGCTAGCTAGGTGTGCTAGGGAGGCGTGCTAGCTAGGTGTGCTAGGGAGGTGTGCTAGCTAGGTGTGCGAGGTAGGTGTGCCAGGTAAGTGTGCTAGCTAAGTGCTCTCCCCTACTTGTCTGGTTTTCTAATTGGGCTGCAGGCTTGCTACGGGTTTGGGGTTTGTTCAAGGATCAGTCACATCCAAAGCATCATCTGGAATCTTATCAATGAGTCACCTCAAAATCGGGGTGTCTACAGTCTCTAACTCAAGGCAGAGAGTAGGGTTCTGTCCCATGCCAAAGATGTGGAATGGTGGAGCGTTGGGAGCCTCGACCCTGCCAAAGCATGGGTTGTACCCTCTACTAACATCGACACAACCATGAACATGGGGAGACAGATCGGTATCAAATCCTATGCCAAAGCAATAGGACAAGAAAACTAGGATTGGTCTTCGCAAACTGTAGGTGGACTCAGAGGAGAGGAGATGCATGCACCTATATGATTCAATCATGCAAATATGCTTGGTGTTTTTTACTTGCCCATTTTATTAACCATAAAGGTGGAAAAGTGCATTATTGTCTCTAGTTGCACCTATGCATTGATTTTACTTGCAAATTTTTTAATTAAGCCAAAGGGAAAGGCATGCAAGTCTCTAATTTCTCCTAAATAAAAAAGGAATGGAAAGAAAAACACATAAATCATGGCCAGACAAGCATCCTTCAACAAACAAAAGGCATGGACATGGCATGTGCTTGTTGGGTAAACATGATTGTGGTAAGGGAACAAAGAACACTCCAAAAGGCGTGGAATCATGGCATGTGCATGTGGGGTGATCATGATAACTTGGTGTAAAACAAAACATTCACATCCATAAAGCATGATACATTATTAAGCCACACAATGAAGGAATAAGCAAGCAAAGAGAACCATGCAAGCGAAGAAAACCCAAAAATGAAAGCTGGAGTATGTATTTCCCTAATGGAGTCATCAGTTCCTGTGACCATGCTAGTGGGGAAAAAACGGCACTCCGATGCTATTGGGACTGCATGGAGACGGGTAGGGCCATAACAGATCCAGTGAATCCGAGGACGAGGAAAATGACTCGAAGACACCGATAGAGAAAAAGACAAAGCGAAGAAAAAACAATGAATCGCCACCTAGTCTATTAAAAACAAGAAGATGAGGAAAACTGTATCGGAAATCAAAACTCTAAACTAAATGAGAGATAAAAGTGACTCATGCCAAATGGACGCAACGCATGGGTCATTGCGGACCAAAGAATGGGTAAGGACTCCTATTACGTATTGGGAAGGTATTAGGCACCCCCACACGCTCAACGAGTCGGTCTTTCTCGGACATATCACTCGCATGCATGGCTATATAGGCACTTGAATGCCGATTAATATGTGGCTACATGGATGATGCATGAGAATTAAAACAAGGTGATTAAAAAAGATCACAATATGTCAAAGCAAAAGCGTAATCAAACTAGAAGGCATAAAATGATGTAAGGGATAAAAGCGTGACGAGGTTAGAGGATAAGTTGTGCCAAGCTCGATCCCTGGGGCAAACGTGCATCCCAGACGCACTAGATGTACATGCACCTAGAACGTGCCCTTGGGCATGCCCCAGCAACTATCTATCATGGCCAATCGTAGACACTTAGGGCCATGATAATGTAGCTAATAGGGTGATAGACACCATGGGCCAAGAATTGGATCATGCATGGTCTAAAATCCAAAAGAAAAACACTTGTATAAAAGAGAATTCAAGCAAAAAATCAAGGAATATAAGCAAGTAATGAAACTAGAAACATGCCAAAGGAGTGAAACACATTAGAAGAACCTAAATAAATGGGCATGTGGTCAAGGCTTGGTCAGGTCTGGTGCCACAATGTCCCTAATGCATACGCACATGAGGGACGCACTGTTGGGACGCATGACTGGGACATAGTCCAGGACTTCCTCCTTCATCGCCATATCCCAAAACTATCACGCAAGGCCATAGCTACGAAAACATCTAGGAGGCTAATACATGCATGGGATAAGGCAAAACCTCCTAAAAAATGGAATGGGACAGGGCATGGCTTCCTCCCTGCTCCCGTCACTGGTGTCACTACTCGTCGGAATCCAACTAACCACTCGTGAGTGTTGGGAACTCAGGCATGGCTATGTGGCGATAAGAATATTGGAAAGGAGGAAGTAATTGCCTCGGACGGCCGTGGCCAAGAGTTCAAAGGCTGTATGCCTCTCCCTAGCGCTTGTTGTCCATCACTGAGGGAGAGGAAGGGGGAACGAAATGGAAGGCAAGAAAACGATGGAAAACGCGGTTGGAAGATGGAACCAAAGTAGCTGAGTGTTATTCTAAGAGGAGAGGATGAGGACTGTACTTGTGTTGATTAGACGTGTCCCCTTGAGGTCGACGGCGATGGCTCCGATGGAAGAGGTAGGGGAGGTGGCTCGGTGGTCAAGGATGGCATTGGGAGAATAGGGGCCACTCGGTAGACACTCGGGAATCTTCCCCGGTATAGAGGGAGGCTGAGTGCAAGTGGGTTCGAAGTTGAGCTCCTTGTTTCTCCCTCATGCTCTCTCTGGCTCATCGGTCTCACTTATGCACGGGGTTGGGTTTTTCTCTTGCTTGCTCATAACTGGAGGTCTCGTTGTCTTCGTACTGGTGCTCATTGGGTTTTAGTGGTCGTCCCCTGCATGGTAGGTGGGCTAGTGGCATGGAGAAGAGACATGTCAGGGAGTGGCTCATCGCCACCATGGCAGGCATTACATGACAGTGGGAGCAATGCAGGGGGTGGTGTTTGGTGGCAGGGTGTGGGAAGGCTGGGGGTGTCAGGCACGTTGGGGGATAAGTCGATGTTTCGTGCGTAGCGTCACGCATACGATGTACGAGGTCGTACGACGAAAACGATTGGTCAGGCAACGCATGCCTGGCTACCTTGGTCCTAACGCACACTTGGGCCACGCTATCGGGTTGTGCATCCTGTTGTGCTGAAGCAAATGGTTGGGATTCTGGAGTTTGGTTTAGTGAATGGGTTTTGGTTTAGGGTAATTTAGAGGTTTTGGGTAGGCTTAGGTTAACGGGCTAGGTTCAGGAAATGGGGTAGGACTAGGTTCGCCGTCCTATTGCTGTCTTTACCGGGTCCACTTGGCAACATTTGCTGGAAATTGAGGTATCTACATTTGGCTCCTACCCCAAATGCTTCTGGTGCTGATCTATCGAAGTACTGCTCATACCATTAGAAGAATGGGAATACACTAGAGGAGTGTTTCATGGTCAAGGAAAAAATCTACAATCTAAATGACTGAGGGGAAATCATGTGGACCAAGCTTAAGGCATGGTTAAGGGTATCTCAAGGAGAGCAATGCGAGATTCACATAGCTCCTCTGCCCAATAATCCAATACAATCCTAAAGCTGGTAGATGTTGAGTACGTGCGGGCAAACCCTAGTCAAGAACCACTAGTTGAGGGAAAAGGGGACTTTGATGCCTGAGCAGAGCCTCCTTAAGACATGGGAGTTGACAAGGATGCCCAGCTAGCTGCTCTATCAGAACCAACGCTCCTCCAACATATACAAGCAGACCTGGACCTAGGGCCACCTAGCGTCGACAAAGAAGAACAGGATCCACCAGTAATGCTTGAGTTAGGGATATGGTCAGAGGAGGATACAGATGAACCCTGGGACGACCAATTGGATGAGGAAGAAGATGACCCAAAACTAATCAGAAAAATCATCACAAAGTTCGAAGAGGAAAATATCATCCTCTAGGATGTAGAATTGCCTGCTCCCAAGGAGCAATCGCACCCACTAATCATCGATGCGCACATCAACGACCATTTGCTCCATAGGATACTCATTGATATTGGTGCAATCAGAAGTGCCTGTCTCTTGCCCACCTTGAAGTCCTTGGACATTGAAGAAACAGGGATTACCAAGCGTCACTTCCCTGCATAGCTTATGACAATAGTCAAAGGATGGCAATCGGGCTAGACGTCATTGTAGGTCTCCTCACCATCAACACCATGGCCATAGTAATGGGACATGACTTGGTTGAACCATTAATCTTAGGGCGATCCTAGTTGGCAGAAATTGGCGTCGTTGCCTCCCTTATACATCAGCTTCTCAAATTCAAATATCAAGGGGAGGTGATCATTATTATAGCTAACCATTGGGTAGACTCTAGGATAGCATGGGAACCTGCCACACTAGAGCCGAGTGGAGAAAGACCCTCACCAGAGCTATATGACGAAAATCCTTTGGAGGAATGGTACAACTCAGACTCCTGGTATGAGGATGGGCTAGATTCTTAAATCTTCCAAGACATGAAGGGGGAAAATGCTATGCGACCCATGTATGATGAATACCCTAGTTCATATTGGTACTACCTAGAGGCCACAATCAACTTACTCTGCCAACATCCCCAAGTAGCCTGTGCCAGGGAAGAGCCTCCATCCAAGCCATCGGATCCAACAGCTGAAAGCAGGCCCATCAAGGGCATAAATGAGTACAATAGTTGGGGAGAAATCAGTAGAGAAATCAGTGATCATGCATCAATGAAAAGGGGATCCTTACTCGCACAAGATCAAGCCACCAAGGGCACACTACAACGACAAAGTCTAGATCAGTCCAATCATAACCCTGACAAGCCAAAGATTGGGCACAAACCAAAAGAACAATCAAATGATGCACCATTAGCACCTCAACCCTTGGTACTAGAAGAAATAAGTCAAGAGGAGTCCAATTGCAATCCTCACAAGGCAAAGACTGGGCGCAAACCGAAGGAAAAACACGAAGATGCGACCCCAATACCTGAAGCTTAAACATTAGGGGTAGGCTCCTACAACCATCCAATAGGTAAGCCCCTCCATCTAGAAAGGGAAGTAAGAGCCTCGACCGAGCTCGACTAGGGGCATGGTCATTTCATTTGTAAAAAAATTGTAAATAAGACATTAATTTCGTTTCGTTGCTGAACATTTTTCTTTATTTATTTCTGTTATTTTGCATGCTAGACTAGATTGAAATAGCAATAAAGAAAATAATAATAATGACGATTGATTAGTGTGGGTCACATCTTATACCTTAGAACATTAAGCAAATCTACCAAAATATTATCCATGGTTTTCCTTAAGTAGAGGATGTAACACCTAGGGATGGTCTGCCTAACTAGGTAGGATGATCCAGAGATCTCTCCAAATCCGTGGAAGTTAGAGGTACTCTGGAGTACACCTTTAATCAACATGTTGAAGCCTAGAACAGACTCAAGACCTAGTACTAGCTAAGGAAGAAAGTTGTCTCCTAAATGGAAATGTAGCCGAGCAACTATGATAAACTTAACCTTGTCCTATCCTCACACACACCGTTCTGGGAGATAAAGTTAAAGCGGGCCCAAAGCTTAGGCATATCACAATAGCCATTTGCCCAATATAGCGTGCGTGGCGTCCTTGCATAAGTCTGAGAAGGCGGTGATGGGTGAGTGCACCAAAACAGGACCAAAACAACTTAGAAAAGAGACCAAAAGAGGGGAGAGAACGAATAATTGGGTATGTCTTCATAGCATAAGTTCAAGATAGTAGTGATGGGCGGGTACTCAAAACTGGGTGAGACAACTGATGAATAAGTAGTTGTTCTATCATAGTGTAAGTCTAAGAAGGCGGTGATGGGTGGGCATCTATCGAAAAATAACCAGAGAGGGGAACCCTAAAATAAAAAAAGAGAAGGAAAAGATGGTAGCAAAGAAGCTGTCCAGCAAAGAATGAAAGTCAAAAACCCCTAGGAAAGCTACAGGACCATAGGGCCAACCACCAGCGGGCGACACTAGAGCTATACTCAACGCTAAGAATTTGCTAAACCTCGAGTCTCCTCCAACTCTTCCACCCATAGGCAAGGCGTAGAAAATTTTAGAAGCTCATGGACATAGTAGATAGGGGAGGTAATAATCAACTAAGGCTAGTGCAAAGTACCAATTCCTTTAAAGGTCACGGCACGATAGAAGGGACCACTCTCTCACCTTAGATAATACAAGGCTATGATCCTAGATGCATGAGAGGAAGGCTATGACCATACACTCAACATAAATCAATCAATAAAAAAAATCCAAAAAAAAAAATCAAAAAAAAAAAAAACCAAAAAAATAGAAAATCTAAAAAAAAAAAACAGAAAATCCAAAAATTAAAAAAAAAAACCCAGAAAATCAAAAAATCCCAAAACAATAAGAAAACTAGAAAAACCTAAAACAAATAATAAGTAGAGCCATCCACCATACCTACAAGTGAAAACCTAGTAAGGAAACTGGAGTTGGTCTGGCTAGTGATGCAATAATCGACTCACCAAGATTTGGACTTAACATCTTATTCAAGCATGTCTTCACAGTTAGGGTGTGTTTTTCTCCACAAAGACATTACCACGCAGTGATCTTTAGAGCATCCACAGATGACTCACAATCAACGTCCACTAGGCTCTTATTTTACATCTCAGTTGAGGCCAAGATTAATTCCCTCCACCTAATCTTAAGCATAGGGGAGTAAAGGATAGCACTGCAATATCTTTCCTAGCCAACTCTCCTGAGGAAGGGAATGGTACACCTGTTGATTACAAACATGCTATTGAGTGTGCAGGTACCACCAGGTGTTAGTACATCATGTCCTACCATGAGGCTACATCAATTTCCACCGTGCACATCACAACATAATCCCACTATGAGGCTGCATCAAGTTCCATTGTGTGCATCACATATGTCCTACCGTGAGGCTACATTAGGTCCTGCCGTTTGTGTTAAAGTCCCACCATGCATTGCATCAAGAAATAGGTTGCCACCTTTGGCATTCGGATAGTGTACCCAGACGTAACCTTGACTAAGAGGTAAAACCTCAATTTGGCAAAGGAAGGGTTCACTCCCTTGCCCTGTTCTTCTTTCATAGAGCCCTTTTACTTGCCAAGTTGAGTTGTGGGACGATGGCCCTTTCCTAATAGTACTGGACACACATGAGAACAGAAAACACTTGACCACAACAAATTGCATTCATGCATCTTGCATATGTCTGTATGGCTAGGGACCACCTATACCCCACTGGCCTAACATGTCATGTAGACAATTCATTGCATCGTATGTTGGCCTTGCATCTGCATTGTCGTCTGCTTGAATCATGCATCCATGCATTTAGGAATCATGCATTGGAAGTGGAGGCACTAACGAAGCAATGTTCTTCAAGAGAGTTACAAACCTTAGAACTATGATCCTTCCAGAACCAAATAAGTCCCATCGATCATTTTGCTATTCCAATCTGAGTAAGTTTTCAGATGAGAAGCTACAAATCCCTTTTTATTTTCGATCAGTGCTAGGGTACTTGCCCCACAATCATCCCCTTTTCACACCTGGTCAGCCACAGTTATGCCTCCTGACCATCCTTAGTTTATGCCCCATTGAAGTAACATCTCTACATGGTTGACATGGTCTTGACATCTCGCTGTGACACATAGCTCCAAAACCGGCTAGACCCCTCCGTGACTGAGCCTTCAATATGATGGCAATGTTAAATGAACCACTTGGCTATGTCACCCGCTCTTGAAACTGAGTTTGTTCCTTGCATTATTCTTTCTCTAGTGGTCCAACTATGGCGGACCATTTGAGAGCGATCTCCCCTTTCCAGGAAATGCTCAATGGAGATATCATTCTTACCAAGGAGCCAATCTTGTCCCAAGATCACCTCCATGGAGGGGCATCTGTAAATATCCCATTTTTGCATTTTTTTTAGAGTCATTTAGGATAGGAACCTTTGAGGTGCCCTAGATCACAGGAATGAGGATTTTCTACTCTCTCTTCTAGGTATTTCATGTCTTCCTTAAAAACATTCTTGATTTTACCTGGTTCAAGGTTGTTAGCTGTGGCAGAGCATACTTGCTTAAACTAGTGGCAGGCTTAGGCCCCTTGAACATTTTTGACGTGAGTCGTTAGCTGTGGCAAAGCTGACACTCTTGCCTTACTCAAATTGGTGGTAGATTTGAGTACTCTGAGCTTAAAGAAGGTGTTTTTATGATTTAATGTAATTCTTGAGTATTTTCAGAACTTTCAAGGAGTTTTTGTGGATTTAACATAAAAGATAGCGGTAGAAGGCAAAAAGACTAGGATGTTGCCACAGGTAGATGCGACTAGTCTCGTTGCCATAGGTACAAGCGACTAAACTCGTTGCCATAAACATAGGTAAGTAGACTCATTGCCACACCAATAGGCAACGAGAATCCTAGAATTCTTTCTCTAGATAATTTGTCATCTCGAGATTTAATATAATATATTGGATATTTATAAATATTATCATGATCTTTCCCATTATTATTCTAATTTCTAGGATTCTCTGCATACTTAAATATTTATGGAATATCAAATAAATCTTTATCAATTCCAGATAATTCCAGATAATTCTAGAAAAATGGGTGACTTCAAGATTAATATCATATATTTTTTATCATGATTTAAAACATGATGATATTAACTATGACTTTTTAAATACTAGAATTATTTGTAATTTAAAAAGATAATTTGAACATGTGCTTACTTTCTAAATATTTATTTAATTACGAGACTAGAATTTGTTATAGATATATTTAACATGATTATTTGGGATTTTATCTTTTAAATTTGATTTCGATTTTGAGGTTGGATTTAAAATTTGATTTTGAATTCAAATATTTTCTAGAATATTTTAGCGACTTCGAGAGAGTTTGAAAAAGTCAAGACTAGTTGTTTATAGTTGCTAGATATTTGTTAAATTGGTTTTGGAATTTTATTTTAAACGTGGTGATATTTAGAGCTCGTTGCGACAAAGAGCAACAACTAGTTTGTAAAAGATGATTTTTGTTTATTTTTTCGCACAAGAAAATAGAAATTTTTGGACTATTGCCGACCCCTGTGATGACATATCTAGAAATGTCACCAGTCCCACTGGCGATGAGTCTTAAATATCCCATTTTTCAAATTTTTGAGCAGATTCAATATCTAGATATTTTCTTGGCATGTTTTTGATGAGATCTGACGTCCTCATGCTTATAAAGACTCCCAAACCTTGGGTTTTGGGAGGCTTTTGAATTTTAGAGAGAGGTTGCCCAGAGAGATTAATTCTTGGCGAAGCCCTACTGAAATAATCATAGATCCATAGAGATCCTTTCATTCTTAGCCAAAGCACACCTCCAGAGCTCCGTCCTAGCCTCTACTTCCTCATCCACACTATAGTGTACGAGGGTGAGGGGAGTATCTTCCAATTCTTGTATTTTGCTTATTGTCATAAAAATCCATTGCAAGTCATAGGTTAACCCTTGGCATATACATGCGGAGAATCACCCCTCGATTAGTATTTAGTTGCCTGTTTAAGTTATTCTTTTGTTATTTGTTTACTACACCAAATCTAATCCATTTTTTCTTGTTTTTCTTGTTTTTCTTGTTTTTTTTTATGGGAAGGATCTTACATAGCACGAGGGAGCCATTGAATGACAACTAGTTGACGATTTAGTGAGCCGGTGAACCCACGACCTCAACTTTACTTCAGATCTCGAGTTTCTACATCATCCCAGAAGCAAAACACAAGAAGGATCTTCTTGCAAAAGGAATTGGTGATCACAGTGGGACTGATTTAAGCCGTCTGCACTTGATATTTTCTTCATGTTTTTCTGGTTGTTGTTTTGGTTTGTGCAGGTGTTTTTGCCTCTCTCCTTGTTGGATGCCTCATCATGGTCGTAAGGCTAAGGCCCCTCTTGAGGAATCTGAGCCCAAGGAGGAAACAGGCGGGTGGATGGAAGGTTGTTCGTGTCGAACTACGGAGCTTGGTGCACGGGATCTCTCATACGTTCAGTAATAGTAGTCTCATTGAGCCAGCGTAAGATCTGTGGCTATGTCGGATTACGAACCTCCATCCACCGTCGTTCAAGGGCAAGGTAAGTGCTGAGTAGAGTGAGGCTTTGTTGGAGAAGGTAGTGAAGATGTTGGAGAGCATGGCGTGCCTAGTAGAGCATTAGGTGCAGTTGGCGACTTATCTGCTGTATGGTGACATGGATAAGTGGTGGAAGACAGTGTAATGGCTGATGTTTCAGGACTCAGTAACTACCCGTATCCAGTGGGAGGATTTCATGGTGGCCTTCTATGACAAGTATTTCTCCTCTCATGTGAAGGACCAGCTTTGTCGAGACTTCTGGAGTCTAGAGCAGGGCACTATGTCGATGTTCGAGTATGAGACTGAGTTCGCGCCGACTGGAATGTTTCACTCCCACCTATGCGTCAAAGGAGGAGTGAGCACTGAGGTTTTTGGATGGTTTGAACCTAGGGTTGCGAGTAGAGATGATGGGCTATCGATGTTAGACCATGGGGGACATGGTCAGGATGGCCTATCGCTTCGAGGTGGAGCACAAGAAGTTTCTAGAGAGCCGACCTAAAGGGAAGGGTAAGTCTTCTTTTACTTCCTGGTTCTCTTTCTCTAGTTCTCCAAGTTTTAGTGATTCGGATAGCCCTAGGAAGAAGTAGAAATTGAAGTTTGGTGGTATCTCTACGGGCCGACATTGCTTTTCTGGTGGTAGAAGAGCTGGCTTCAATTAGATAGGATCCAGTGCTCCCGATAGGAACCAATGTCTCAATTGTGGTCAGGTGGGCCACATTGATGTATATTATCCTCATCCTCAGCGGACTTCCACCCCTGTTGTGTGCTACAATTGTAGGAAGGCAGGACATGTCTAGAGATTCTATCTGAAATCGCTCAAGAAGGTAGGAAGTGCACCTCAGTAGCCGACTAGGGGATGGGTGTTCACTATTACTTCCCTAGACATTGGACTTTTGGGAGATGTAGTTGAGGGTAAGGATGATCAGTCCGTGTTGTAACCCTTTGTAATTGTTGTAATATTCTCTATAACCTGGACAACTACCTGATGTATGGATCTGGTGTTATTGTTTTGCTTGGCCATCAAGTTCTTTTATTGTGGCTGGCTAAATGGTGAAAGTATTGTTTAACTCCAGGTGTTCTTTCTCCTTTGTCTCTGAGTCTTTCACGGCGGAGTTCGGAGAGAGACTAGCTAGACTAGCCTTTCATCTCATCGTGGTAATGCTGCTGGGGGAGCTCAGTTTGGCATGGAAGTATTTGTAGTCTGTCGACTTGACGCTGAATGGCAAAGAGTTCGACGCCAGCCTGATTGTGATGGACATGTAGGAGTATGATGTGATACTCGGCATGGATTGGTTGGCACAGCAGTCCACTTTGATTGATTGTGCTCGGAGGAGATTTTATTTTGGATCTCCTGATGATGGATCTTTCTTTGTGCAAGGTGGGTGTCAGGGTGAGCCTAAGCTTTTCATTTCGGCTACGAAGGCTTATAAGTCTTTGGTTCGGGGTTGCATGGGGAATCTAGCTAGTATAGTTACCTCCACTTCTCTTGAGTTGGGTGTTCACAACATCTCTGTAGTGTGTGAATATCCTGA
The DNA here is from genome assembly GCA_024699735.1 of Posidonia australis. Taxonomy (NCBI): domain Eukaryota; kingdom Viridiplantae; phylum Streptophyta; class Magnoliopsida; order Alismatales; family Posidoniaceae; genus Posidonia; species Posidonia australis. The sequence goes on along the minus strand of JAMKQA010004737.1, from coordinate 19,434 downwards.
CGTTTTCCTTAATGATTTGCTTGGTATGCCACTTCACAGGGAAGTAGAGTTCTTGATCGATCTGATCCCCGATACTGGTGCTGTAATGAAGCCTCCCTATCGCATGGCACCAGCGGAGTTGCGAGATCTCAAGACCTAGTTACCGAAGTTGCTGGACAAGGGGTTTACCAAGCTGAGTGTGTCCTTGTGGGGAGCATTGTCTTGTTCGTCCGTAAGAAGGATTGTTTGCTTCGGCTTGGTATAGCTTACCGGATGCTGAACTACATCACAGTGAAGAACAGGTATCTCCTTGCCCGCATTGATGAGTTGTTCGACTAGCTGCAGTTTGCCTCAGTGTTCTCAAAGATTGATTTGAGGTTAGGATATCATCAGTTGAGGATACAAGACCCAAACAATTCGAAGACTACTTTCTAAACGTGATATGGGCATTACGAGTTTATGGTCATGCCATTCGGTTTGACCAATGCACCGATTACGTTTATGGATATGATGAATAGGATTTTTAGCCCTTTTTTTGACCAGTTTGTTGTGGTTTTTGTTGATGACGTGTAGGTCTATTCTCTTGATGTGGAGACTCACGTCTTGCACCTGAGGGCAGTTTTGGATACTCTAAGACGTCATCAGTTGTACGCCAAATTCTTCGAGTGTGAGTTCTAGCAGAGTGAAGTTATGTTCATTGGCCATTTGATATTTAGAGAAGGCATCAAAGTCGACCCTACCAAGGTAGAGGCAGTGAGCAGTTTGGAGTGACCTAAGACTATGACGGAGATTAGGAGTTTCTTGGGTCTCGTGGGCTACTATAGGAGGTTTATCAGGGATTTCTCCTCCATAGTCGTGCCTTTAATAGAGTTGACTAGGAAGGGAGTCCCATTTTATTTGGACCAGAAGTATCAAGCGAGTTTCTAGGACTTGAAGTCTCGTTTGGTTTCTACCCCCGTGTTGACTCTACTATTTGATAGTGGTGGCTTCACTATGTATAGTGATGCTAGTGGTGTTAGGTTGTGTTGTGTTCTGATGCAACATGGCAATGTTATCGCTTATGCTTCACGCTAGCTGAAGGATCATGAGAAGAACTACCTAACCCACGATTTGGAGATGGCTGCCGTAGTGTTAGATCTCAAGCTTTGGTAGCACTATCTGTATGTAGAGTAGTTTGAGGTCTTCTCCGATCATTAGAGTTTGAAGTATATCATCACTCAAAGGGACCTCAACTTGAGGCAACATCGGTGAATGGAGTATCTGAAGGATTATGATTTCACTCTGTCCTACCAACTTGGGAAGGCCAACGTGGTCGTCGATGCCCTGAGTTGGCAAAAGCCCGTGATGGTGAGCCTGATGGTCAAAAAGTGGACCAGGATGGAGGATCTAGTGAGCTGCAGGTTGAGGCGACAAGTTCAGGGAACAGTTGGTGCCTGGGTGGCCAGCTGTCTATTTGTCCCAAGTTGGTGGAGTCCATTGTCGCTTGACTGCAACTAGATCCATATGTTCAAGCTGTGTTTGGGAAGCTAGAGGCTGGTGGAGAGCCTTATTTCTCCATTGGGGCATATGGAGAGCTGAGATATGATATGCATCTATACGTTCCCTAGTAGGAAGAGGCCAGGTAGAGATTTCTCGATAAAGCACATTGGTCAATGTACATTATTCACCTAGGGTGTACGAAGATGTACCGGGACCTAAAGGAGAGATATTGGTGTCCTAACATGAAGAGGGATATTGTTGACCATGTGGCGAGGTGTACAACCTACTAGTTGGTCAAGGTAGAGCACTAGAGACCTGGAGAGACTTTGTAGCCATTGGATATTCCTGTGTGGAAGTGGGAGCACATCTCCATGGACTTATTGATTGGTTTGCCACGTACTCAAAGGAAGAACGACACCATGTAGGTGATCGTGGATCGATTAACCAAGTTTACTCACTTCCTGGCCATTCGAGTGAAACTTCTGATGCACCATCTAGCGGAACTGTATGTTTTTGAGGTGGTTCGGCTACATGGTGTTCTGGTGTCCATCATGTCAGACAAAGACACGAGGTATATCTCAAGGTTCTAAAGGAATCTATAGGAGGCCTTTGGCATCGTGCTCAACTATAGCACAACATTTCCTCTTCAGTTAGATGATCAGACAAAGAGGACTATCTAGACACTAGAGGATATGCTCAGAGCATGTGCCCTGGATTTCCATGGGAGTTGGGAGGACCATCTACAATTGATTGAGTTCGCCTACAACAATAGTAATCACTCGAACATCGATATGGTGTAGTACGAAGCTTTGTATGGTAGGCTCTTCAGATCATCGGTTTGTTGGAGTGAGGTGGGTGAGTACCAGTTGATTGGTCCGAAGCTTGTGCAGTTATATGCAAATAAGGTTGATCTAATCTGTAGTAGGCTCTTAGCTACATAGAGTCGACAGAATAGTTATGTTCATAAGAGGCAGAGACCGTTGGAGTTTTTGGTAGGAGACTATGTGTTCCTGAAGGTGTCATTGACCAAGGTTGTCATAATGTTCAGGAAGCGTGGAAAGTTGAGTCCTTGCTATATTAGCCCGTACCAAATTACCCAAAGGATCAGTGAAGTTGCTTATCGACTGGATTTACCATCAAAGCTGTCGTCTATGCACGACATGTTCCATGTCTCCATGTTGAGGAAGTGTCTGGCTGATGCATCTTATGTTATTCCAGTTCAGCTAAGGGGGCTACAGGAAGATCTGTCCTTTATAAAGGATGTTGTCCAAATCGTTGACCACAAGGAGCAGGTGCTGCAGAACAAGGTGATTTTGCTAGTTTTGGTATGGTGGCAGCATCATGGAGCCAAGGAGGCCATGCGGGAGCACAAGGAAGCCATCCTAGCCCAATATCCGTACATTTTCGCCTACCAATGATTTCGAGGGTGAAATCTTCTTTTGAGGTGGTTAGGATGTAACACTCATAAATTCATTTTGTAATTATTTACATTTTTATTGAATTTATTTTTGGGCGGGTGTTACTGTCCTAAGGATCGTTCGTACAATCTGTGGTTTTTGGGCTTGGACTTCGTGGGTCGACTGCGTCTGTTTGTTCTTGTGCATGGTTGACATTGTGCTTGCGGACCGGTGTGTGGGTCCACGTGTGGGCTTGCATTTAAGGGCCAGTTGATGAGGCCAGTGGCTAGCTAATGCTTGGAGCTAGTGGGTGTGGCTGGTGTGCTCGTGTGAGGTGCTAGTAGTAGGGACGTGCAGGTGCGCATGCGTCCAACTACTGCGGCTGCATAGCTTTATAAGCCGAGCACGTGCCCTCATGCAGGAGTGCACTCCTCCCCCGCTCGATGTCCGCCTTCTCCTTCTTCCTCCTCCTCCTCCCTAGCGCACAACCCCTCCTCCATCCCACCTCTCCATTCGACCCCTTCACTCCCTCTCCTCCCCCTCTTCCTCTTCATTTCTCCCCCACCTTCCTTTGTCTCCTTCTTTCACCCCTATCGTGTGCCAGAGAGAGAGGCTGTGAGTATGAGCAAGAGGTGGAGGTGGTTTCGTGACTTGGTGTTGGCGTGGTCGAAGTTCTGATGGTCGAGGAAGCTCCTGTGTTGGTCGTGCTCTCTAGTGGTTGGCTGAAGAGCGAGTTGGGTTGCTGGAGGCTATTTTCAGGTACGCACCTACAAGCTAATGTGTAGAAATCATGAAAATGGTAGAGTTGCCAAGGATGCATGTAATCTAGGCTAAATTTAATGTTTTTGAATTTTTGGAGATTTATTGTGGCATTTATTGGATTTATGGTGTTTGTTGGGTTTGGGTCCTTTCTGACCCCTCTGTGTTTGAGAAGTAATATCTTCCTATGTGGTGAATGGCTTTTGGTTTTGTCTATGGGGATTTGGAGTAGACTTGAAAGTCTACAACATTTATTTTGGGTGGAATTTTTGGTGGTCATTTTGATGGTGCGCCCCTCACTCCCACTTTGGGTGAAATTTTTGGGTTTCTGTCTCTAACTTGTCTGAATTTTGATAGAAAATTAGGGGCATAGGCTGAGTGAGCGTCAAACATGTGTGGGTTTGCCAAGGCATTTATGGGTTGTTTTCTGAGGTTTTTGCGTATACCCATGTTTTATGATGGTTTAATGGTTTTGGAATGTGTATTGTCGTAGTGGTGACTTACCCTAGTGTTTGGGAGCCTGTTTTACGAATTTGTGGAGATTTTGGATTAGTTGTCTAAATATATATAAGATGGTTTTGGAAATGATTTTTAAAGAGATATGTTCGCCCATTTTGGAAATGATATTCTTAGTTTCCTGTTTACGTGCTGAGAGATTGTGAAATGATGTTGTCAAGACCAAGGAATGTGACGACAATCTTAGGTGGTCGGGTGCATCACCCTTGTTGAGGTTGGAGGTCGAGATACTTAAGGTGGAGATTCATCGGGTCCTAGAGGTATGAGACTCGACTGTCGTTTCGTGTCTAGGATTGTGGTCCGCGGGTTGAGGTGTTTTGTGGAATGACAAGGAGGTATGATATTCCTGCTGTTGCTATGAGCACTAAGGCTCAAGTGTTGTCAGGTGTGGAGGTATAACACTCCCTCCTGATCATCATGTGGAGGACATCGTGAGGAGACGTACCCTATGGTGGTTAGTGTGGGTAGGACACGTGCCTTGTAGTTGGTAGCGTCATGAGAGACAGGGCTGTGTTCCCAGGTACGGGTTGGCTTTGTGAGGGTTCTTTAGGTAGGAGATGGTGATCGCTCTTGTATAGAGTGGCTTCATCGTGGCAGTGCAGTGTACCTTGGTGGTTGCTTGTGGCCAGAGTTGGATTGCCCAGTGTTGGGTTTCCTGACTCATAGTGTGTGATTTTGGCCATTGAGGACATTGTTTGTGGTTTTGGGTTGATTGAGCCTTTGCTTGTTGATTTTGATAGTGTAGGTTGTGTTTCCTATGGAATGGGCTAGGTAGGGCCCCATTTTTGTGGTTGTCGTCCTGCTAGGCCTGGTTTTGTTGGTTTTTGGTAGATTTGGTGAAAATAATTTCAAAATGTTTTAAAGGAAAATAATTATAGTTTTGTTTTCCATCGTTTTTGTGAGGTGCGTGTTGGGTGACTTTTGTCACTCATGTTGTTTCCTCGTGGTTTTCTAGGTTGCAGGTGCATGCGAGCGTGTTTTGGCATATAGTCTGAAGTCTCGTAGCCACACACACAGGCTTGTAGTTGTTTAGATATTATCGGTTAGCTTTTAATTTATTGTAATTTAATTTGTTTTAAATTATTGTAGAATTAGGGGCATTACACCAATAATTACAAATATATCTTTTAAAATCTAGGATAAATCAATTTTAACATAGATTGGCAATCATATAGATACTTTGGATATTACTTTCATTTTTTAGCATTATCTTGAATTAAATATAAGCTATAACATTAAAATGTGATAACTTATCATAAAATCTCATTTTTGGTAAAATAAAGATAGGTAATCTTAATTATCAAGTCATCCAAATTTCAATAATTTTATGAAATTATTTGACATTTATAATGATTTCTACGATGTGCATTCATATTTAAATGTTGGAAAATTATAGAAATCACAATAATTATTGGAAAAAAATGTGATAATATTTATAAATGTTTTGTATGTCGTATTAAGACATTGGATGACAAATTATCTGGAAAGAGAAGTCTAGGATTTTTGTTCCCTATTTATACGACGCTTAGTTCAATAACTTGGCAAACTAACAACTAGTTCTGTTGCCTATCACATTGGCAAATTCTTGTCTTTACAGTTTACCCCTTGACTTTTATCTTAATCCATAGAAATACGATAAAAATCAGGAAATACTTCAGAAATTCCATTGGAAAATCTAGAAAATGAGTTATAGATCCTTAGCCATGTAATCTAGGGCGCTTCAAGGGTTCCTATCCTGGGTGAGCTCTGGAAAATGCGAAAATAGGATATCTACAGATATACCATATAAGATTTTAAAAAAATAAGATAATTTTGGAAAATTTTAGAAGGTTTCAGTAAAGTGGATGATGTTAGATTAAAAATTATATATCTTTATTTTTATGAAAAACAAGATTTTACGTTAGTTATTATATTTTTCGAATGTTATAACTACATGTTATTCAAAATGAAGATAAAATCCAAAATATCCAATTAGTTATAGATTAAGAATAGATTAAAAATATCCATAAAAGTAGTTACCTTTATCTACAAAATTTTATAAGATATATTTCTAAATTTAGTTTACTTAATTAGTAAGCATTGTTTAAAGTTCAAATATCTTCTAATTATATCTATGTTACAGAAAAATCTAAAAAGTGGAGACATAGTTGCAATTGGTTACTAAATTCGTGATAGGATATTTTGGGATTTTAATTTTAAATATCTTCAATTTTGATTGCTCGACACTGCTATTACCAACGATAAGCTGATGTGGATTATTTTATTGCCTTTTAATTGTTTTTTCTACACCGAACAAAAATAAAATAACTCTGGTTGTTGCGTCCTCTTGCAGTGACGAAATGGAATATCTGAACATGTTGCTGCTACCAAAGGCGACGAGTTAAAATATTTGTTGTTTTAATTTAAAAAGTAAAACTTAGATATTTTATTAATATTTAGATATTTCCACTCATCCTCCAACGAGATTTGATGCCCGAGTTCTCTATAAATACCCCCTAGATCTAAAGTTTTAAGGGGGGGCTTTTCAAAGAGAGAAAAGAGAGAGATCTAAGGCCATAGAGAGAGAGGGTCTTGTGAGAGACATATCTTGAGAGATTCCTAATCAAAACTCTGTCAACTTCCCATGAGAAAACTTAGATCCGGAGATATCATGCTAATCGAAAGCTAAATGTGCCTCTGGAGCTCCATCCACAACTCCGCTTCCTCAACCCCATGCCACGTAGCATGAGGGTGAAGGGAGTATCTGCTTCCAATTTATTTATTTTTACATATCATTGCATTCCTTAGATAGATCCATAGCATATGCATGTGGGAAACCACCCCCTGGTTGGTATTAGTTGCATGTATTTTTGTTATTTATCAATTTTTTTGATATTGTTTACTACACACCTAAACTAATCTAGATCTATTTTTATTTGTTTTGAAGGAATGGAATACAATACATAGCATAAGGACATTACTGGACAACATCATGTCGTTGATCTAGTAAGTCGAGGACTCACAATCACATCTCTTGTAGGCACCTTGTTAGACGACCTTACAAATCAACAAGTGACGATCACATTAGTTGTTGACGTACGTGGAAGCGCTGACATCTTCATCAACACCCCATATCCACAACCACAACTACATTAGATGTTAATCCTTTAATGCAACAATTTCAATGCTTATTCATGAACTTATTTTAGTATGTAAGCCCTACTTCAACTTTGACAATTGGGAATAAAAGAAGTCCTGATCGAGTGGATCAGATGTTTGAGAGAAAGATCCAAAATCCTTAGTGAACGCAACAATAAACTCCTCTAAGTAGTGTCGATGAAGACCATCTAGGCATTACTTTCTTAACATACTACCCATGTTCCTTTCTTTCAAAACATGCTTTCAAAGTTGCCTGTCAGATGTTCAGTGTTCATCGAGATCCAATTGCTCGTACTTCTCTTAGTACAGATAAGTGTACCTATATAGTAAAAATAAACACAGGAAGTTAATTACTGATGAAAAAACAGAAGTGTATCTTAAGAAAGCAGATTTAATTCTATAATAACTACTGTAAGAAATACTTACAAAGACATCCTCTATAGTAAGAGTTGACCATAGTTGTTCCCCACATGTGTGGTTTACAGTCCACCATTTTGCCACCTTAGACTCTCTACCTAGTTGATTGGCCTATAACACTATAAACGTTAATAAAAGGAATCTATGCATTTTACAAATTTATTTTCACAATGCTCTTTTAACCTTACCAACTCTACACGAATTTGATTGTGATTTTTTAACACCCAAAAATTCATTTGACTTGTAATTGTTCAAAATTAATGAATTTTAACTGTAAATGGGTGTTACTGGTGTGAAGCCTCATTCTGTGAGTTCTGTGATTGGTGTTTTGGCCTTTAATTCTTGTTTTGGCCACTAAATTTAACTAGAACTACAAGTTCCTAGAATAGATTAGACTCGTGGGTTGGTGTAGCGTATTGGCTATGCATGGTGCATTTGGTTAATTTAGTTTTGTTGGTTGACTTGGTGTTTTGCCAGGGTGTTGGTTGGTGCACTGTGCTTGTGTGTGGGGTTGATGGGTCGGTGTGGAGGAGTTGGTAGCCTTGTGGTGGTGTATTGGTTGGTGCACGGGGGAGCTATTGGGTGTGGAACTCATAGGTGCTCACGTGCATGTTTGATGGGAGGATCTTCCATGCATGCTCACTTACCACTGACTGCCCCTATATAATGGAGAGGTGTGCCTAAGACTCCACTAGTTTTCTCAGGCAAGCATAAAGAGTGTTGACCTTCACAAGCTTTCCTCTTCCTCTTCCTCTTCTTCTTCCTCCTTGAGCCCTTTTCCTTCTCCCTCTTTCCTGCATTACCTCACCTCCTCCTTCCTCCTTCCTCCATTTGGCCTATAAGCAAAAGAGGTGGTTGTTGATTGCTCTAGCTACAATACGGTGAGCTTTGGTGTTTGAGCAAGTGGTTGTGAGGTGTTCTGGAGTGGTGGTGATAGCCAGTGGAGTATGTAGGAATGTTGACATGTGTGGAAGGCTCAGTAGGTGCTAGAGAAGAAGGCTTCTGTTCATGACTGCTAGGTGCACATTCAATATTTTTCTTCTCCATTTTCCATAAATTTCATATGGTTGTGTTCCTTATGATATTCTGAGCATGATGGAACTTGTTTCATGATTTTCAGTTGAATATTGGATGTTTAGTAGCTATTATTTAATTTTGGTTTATGCTATTCATCTATGGATTTTATAGAGAATTTTGTGAGTTCCTTGTTATGAAATCTCATGTTTTTAGTGTCAAATAAAAGCATGTTTGATTCTCTTCATTTTGGTATATTACATGGTAAGTTTGGTTGAGTGTGATCGGAGATAGGATTTTTGGGTGCTAGGTTGACCTACAAAGCTCTAGCTTCTTGAGCTCTAGTTTTTTAGGCAACCTGCGAGTAGCTTATGTGGGTCACTCTCATGGGTAGCCTGTAAGGGTCAATCTCACAGTTGGGCCAGAGCAAACCCTATTTTGATGGTTTTCTTGTTTAGGTTTTGGTGTTTAATTGTGATAAATGGTGTTTTTGTTTCTAAATATTCTGGTGATTTATAAATAATTTTGAAAATGATTTTTATAAAATGTGGTAATGTTTTGAAAAGGATTTTTTTTATGGTTTTTAGTGGTCAACCAAGATATTAGAGGGACGTGTTGCCTAGACCAGGGAATGTGACGATATTTTCAGGTGGTCGAGTACGTCACTTAGGTAGAGGTTAGAGACTAAGAGGTTGTAGGCAAGTGTTCGTTAGATCTTGAAAGTATGATACTCTTAGATTGTCGTCCACGAGGTCATGGTTCAGATTTGTGGGTTGAGGTGCTATTTGAACCTAAAGGTATGACACTCCGGTTGCTTCGAGTGTTGAGACCTAGGGTGTCATTTGGACATAGAGGTATGACACTCCGGTTGCTCCAGATACCATGGTTTGGATGTTGAGAGGGTGTATCCTACAAGTGTGTAGTCTGTGGAGGTAGTGCATGTGCCTTGTATCTGGTGATGTCCTAAGAGAGGACGGCTCACCTAGTTATAGGGTGAGTAGGCTTTCCTAGTGTGTGGTTAGCTTTTTGGAGGGTCCTTGAGGTGGAAGGAACTTGTAATGGACTTGCTCCTTAAAGGGTGGCTTGTCCATGGCAATGCAATATACTTCAGTGGTTGCTTGTAGCCATAGTTGGTTGCCTGACGCCGAGCAACACACCTAAAGGTATTTTTGGTGTGCCTGTATGGTTTTGCACTAGTTTTTCGTAGGTTTTAGACCATTGGGGCTTGGCTTTGTGGTGTTGGTGCTTTTGGTGCTAATGGTATTTTCAAAGAAAATGAAATAGTATTGGAACATGTTTTAAAATCGGTTTGATTCTAATCACAATTTTATTCCGATTTTACATGATTTTTGTAGGGTGAGTGTTGGATGACTTTTCTAGTTACTCATGCATGCTTTTCTATGGTTTTAGTTGTAGGTGTAGATGAGTAGCAGTGTTTAGCTCTAGTACACATATTGTTGGAGTCACCTTGCCGTCCATTGCAAGTTCCTGGTAATTTAGATACTTTAATTAGCCTTTAATTATTTTGTAAATTGAGTATTTAATTATGTATGATTTAATTAGGCTAATACATCTTAAGTGTAGTGACACGGGTCATTATAAATCTAGTATTAGAGCCTAGGTTCATTAGGTGCACTAGCCTATGGTGTCCAGTTTAGTGACTCCATAGGGTTTCATGTCATGGTTGTGTCTGCACTTGTTTGCTTTTTCACGAAGATTTTGGTTTGCTTGTTTTCTAATTGTGGTGCTGATACCTTGTTTCCTGTTGTAGAATGCTTCATTGTGGTAGTAAAAGCAAGGCCCCTGTTGAGGAGCTCAATTCTCAAGAAGAGAGTGGATGGTAGGGCATGCGGCTGAACTGTGGAACTTGGTGTGTGGGATCTCTCACACATTTAGCAAAGGAGGTTCCAGTGGATCGTCAAGAGATTCATGGCTATGTAAGCCAAGTAAGGTACGTGTCCCAACGTTTAGAGGTAAAGGTGGGCCTAAGGAGAGCAAGGCATGGTTGCAGAGGATTGTGAAGATGTGATGTTAGAGAGTATGGTGTGCCCAAAGGAGCATTGAGTGCAGTTGGCCACCTATTTGTTGGAAGTAGATGCAAATCAATGGTGGAGTGCGGTGTAGCGGATAAAGTTCTCGAATTTCGTGATGGTTGAGATCAAGTGGATGGAAATTGAGGTGGCCGTCTATGAGAATTACTTTCTCGATTAAGTGTGGGATAGGTTCCATCGAGAATTCTGGAATTTACTGTAGGGTAGAATGACAGGGAGCTAGTATGAAGCTGTCGTTGCTCTTCTGGAATGATTCACCCAGGCCTTTGAGTCTAATGAGCGGTGGGTGAAGAGGTTTCTAGAGAGTCTTCAACCAGGGTTGAGATTGAAAGTGATGGCTTGTCAGTGCTTGACAGTTGCGGAGATGGTTGAGATGACTTCTCGTTTTGAGGATGAATACAAGACATTCATGGAAGATTGTTTTAAAGGGAAGTCTAAGTCGTCCTTTGCTTTGTGGTTCTCCTTTTCAGGTATGCCAAGTTCTAGTTGTTTTTGTGGTTCTGAGAAGAGAAGAAAGGAGAAGTCTCTAGTGGTGTTTCCAGCAGTCGGCACAGTTGTGCTTGTAGGAGTGACATTGGTCCTAGTCAAACAAGTTCTTGTGGGCCAGGAGACGGATATTGCATCTAGTGTGGTTAGGTGTGCCATCTTGTGGTGAATTGTCCATGTTCGTAGCAAGAACCAGGCCAACGGTGTGTTACAACTATGGGAGGCTAGGGCAAATTCAAAAGTTTTGTCTTGACCCACCCAAGAGAGTAGGGAGTACACCACAACTAACGACTTAGGGGCATGTCTTCACCGTCAGTTCTCCTAACACTGGTCCTTCTAGAGATGTTGTGGAGAAAACTCGTCGTCTCTGTATTGTGTAACCCTCCAAGTGTTGCTTGTAACATCCTTTCTATTCTAGACTGTTATTTAATTGAGGATGTTGCTTTGGCGATGTGTGCTTGGCCATTAGATTCCTTTCTTGTGGTGGGCTGGATGGTTAAGGTTCTTTTTGACTAGAGGAGTTCATTCTCCTATATCTCTAAGTCTTTTGCAGTGGAGATGGAGGATAGACTAGCTAGGCTAGCTTGTCATCTCAATGTGGTGACGGCACTAGGGGAGCACAGTTTGGCTTGGAGATACTTGCAGTTTTTCAGCATAATATTGAATGGTAGGGAGTTCGACACTACTCTCATTATTATTGACATGCAGGAGTACGATGTGATATTTAGCTTGGATTGGCTGGCTCAGTAGTCTACTCTGATTGACTATGCTTAAAGGAGGGTGTATTTCGGTTCTATTGGCGATGGTTCTTTCTTTGTGCAAGGTGTGTGCTTGAGTGAGCCTAAGTTAGTTATTTCAGTAATGAAGGCTTAGAAGTCGTTGGCGAAGGGGTGTGTGGGGTACTTAGCTTGTGTTGTTACCTCCACCTCTCCTTAGTTGGGAGTTCACACAATTTCTGTAGTGTGTGAATTTCTCAATGTGTTTCCTGATGATTTGTCTGGCATGCCATCTCACAGGAAAGTAGAGTTCTCGATTGATCTAGTTCTAGGATTTAGTGTTGTTTTGATGCCTCCTTATAGCATGGCACCAGTAGAATAGAGAGAGCTTAAGTCACAATTGCAAGAGTTGCTAGATATGGGTTTCTGTAACGACTCTCAAGTCATTACCACTCAACCTAGCTATAATTTTCATTTTATTATTATTTTCTAATAATTACACTAATTATGCAATTAATTCTCAGTATATTCCGTAGAAATAAATCTAATAAACAACAGAAATAAAACTAAACTAAACATTTACCAGGATCCCTAATGTGTGGCAACGCATCTCCTCCTATGTGCACTAACCATAACTAACTCCTACCCTACACCTGCCAAAATAGCAATCAAAGCATACATGAGTGAGCACTCAAAACAGTCACTCAGTACACACCCCACTAGATGAATCGGCACACTATGTCGAGGAAGTAGGCGTAACTACACCAAACACAAGCAAGCACACGCATCCCTCCTAGATGCCACAACACTAAACCAAGGCAATCCATTATTTCCTAGCAAGCAGCAAAACCTCAAAACCTATGCCTTTAAAACCATTCTTTTCTTTTCCTTTTCAAAACCATATGCATGCTCTTTCAAAATCGTTTATGCATGCTTGAAATGGCTACTCTTGCCAAATCAAGCCCAAAAGCAACACCAAAGTACATAGCCTAATTCTACACACTTTTTGTGCAAATTAGACAACCAATGGTGTCTGAACACTCTCTATAGTATCTAGATCATCCATCATAGCAACTACAAGAACACAAAAGCAAGCATAGGGCCTCTACTTTGTACAACACAATCCCCTCTGGACCCAAGTAACAATATTAAAGCCATGGAGCCATTGCTTAAAAACACAACGCTAGACAGGTGTAACACCAATGCCACATAGGCACAACACCATGGTCTCCTCTAGACCAAACGACGAAGTCGTTGCTCTAGAAGAGGCACAACACTATGACCTCTTCTAGGCCAGAATTTGATTTCCTGAACTAGGACTCAGCAAAACCACAACCTCACAATGTGTCGTACTACCAGGCACCAAGCAACCAACACTGGCCACAAGTAGTGCACCAAGGAGCCACCATGATGTCTGCATTGCCACAGACAACTACCTTGTTGAGGAGTCTGCCCATCCCAAAGTCTCGCCACCTGTAGGACCCTCAAAAGCTAACCCCACCTGAGAATGCTGCTCATCCCACCAAAGATGTTGTCCGTTCTTAGGACAAACCATAGGATATGCCCTCTCGACGTCCTAACTCAGTGCTTCGAAGCACTAGAGGCTCCTCACTGTTAGGCTTAGCAAACATCAACAAGTCTTGGTATTTGTAATGACTACGGTATCAAACCTAGCTATGTAGGAGTCTCATACCTCCCAAGACTGCTACCACGATATCACTATCTACAAACAATACCTAGGGTCTCGGCACCCGAGGCAAATAGAGTGTCACACCTCCGATCCCAGTCGGCACCTCGTCCTGTGGACCTTAGCCATAGTCTCGTGAACGACAATCCAGGAGTGTCATACCTCAAGGATCCGACGAACACACCTCATCCTCTTGGTCTTTGACCACAATCTATGCAATGCCCTTGACCATCTAGGAATGTGGCCTACATCTCGTGGTGCAGGCAACAAGACCCTTTCGTTTTTGGGTCCACCAAAAATAGAAAATTAGAAAACTTTTTTCAGAACCATTTACAAACTGATGCATATTCACTTTCCAAACCCTTTTTGGAAAGCCATTTTGAAATGATTTAAATAACCTTTCAAAACACCACAAACCACTATGCCAGAATTGGCACGAAAATCAAAAGTCAAAATTACAAATCAAAACATAGCCTTGACAATTCCTCTGTCAGACCCAAAAAACTACACCTTGGGAGTGCTTGGGTTCACAAGCACCACGCTGAACCCATGACGACCCCCTAAGAAAACACTAGCAAAAGTGTCATTTGGGTGTCAAACTTACCCAAAAGACACCACACAAGGACCAAAACTACGATCTCAAAGTCCCATTTAACTAATAAGATTGAACACTAACACAAACCACAACCAAAACTCTATATTCTGGTGCAAAGGTGTAAGATGTCTACTAGCTCGTGTTCCTTAGGAGCACAACCAGATCAAAATAAAAAACCCAAAATAATGCCACTGAATGCTTCATTCAATGCACCACACACGAAGCTAAGCCAATAACCAATCCTAGGGATAAATCATGATCCCTACCATCCATTCTACACCATTAGGGGAGAGAGTAATCATTTCTAAGCCATTTAGTCTTTTAATCTATCCATTCCTTGATAGAACTTGCTAATTCATTTTAGGCAAGTCCTACAATAATTCTAATGATTATCATACTCATTTATGTCAATATAATTATTCCCCCAAGATTTTTACATACATACATACATACATTCATTCATAGATATATAGATATATATATATATATATATATATATATATATGTCTTTACGGTCCTCAACGTGTGTGTGTGTATATATATATATATACATATATACATAAATTAATCCTAACCTAAAACATCTTAAAATAGGATTAAGGCTTGGTTAAATAGACCAGAAAAGAACAGTCGATCGAAACCCCTTGGGTTTTGGCATTGGTTCAGTAAACTAGAAAATGGACGATCGACTAGACCACGTCCTAGGTACACACCCAAGACGAGAATCGGCACATCGAATGGGACTTGTCGACTGCATTCTTCATCAAGAGGACTATTTGGGAGTAGAATAGCATGTCGGATAGAAACGGCATATCGAACAACGAACCATGGTTGATCTGACACTAGAAATAAGCATAAAAAGCCAAAATGGTATGCTGAATCAGGTGACAGTAAGGCACCACAAAATGGGACACAATACCCAAACCTACAAAACACCACACCAAACTACACAAGCAATGTATGAACTTGAAGATCTCAGGGTGATCTTCCAATCACAACAAGAATCACGACGATCCTTTGTCTGAGGCTTAAGAAAACACTAGAAAACCACATGAGGCACTATTCACCCCAACACAATAAATATGACCATAAATGGCCCAAAAACGCACCATAAATGCTACACAATCTACCTAGCCATTTCCACACTATCATGCACCTAGGAAACTAATTAAAAGCCTAAAGGAGCCTATGGCGGCGCACCTCCTTCTCCACGACAAAGCTCAACATCTCCTGTTGCTGGTAACGACGGCAGTGGTGGCGAGCTCCTCCTCATCCAACCATCTATCTCTCTCTCTCTCCCCCTCACCCTCTCTCACTCTCTTGTCTCCCCATTCTCTCTCTCTCTCTCTACCATTAAAAGGAGAGGAAAGAGGAGTGATGGAGAAGGAGGAGGGGAAAGGGGGGTAGTGAGGAAAAGAAAGGAAGATGGAAGCCACGAGCACAAAACCAGACCACGCGACCACTCCTCGTCCACGTGGCACATGCAAATAGAGATCCGCCACTAGAGCATGCCAGAGAGCCTCCATAGCCTAGAGCAAACCCTTCAAACTTCTATGAGAGTCAACACAACCGTACCACTACGAGACACCAAGAAAGCCATAAATCCATAATCTAGGTGTAGGATGCTACTGAGATTGCGTCAAACGTTGGATGCTAGGGCTCCCAACGCCCAACACACCTGAATTCCACATTAAATATTTGGCCAAAACACCAATTCCAAATCTGAATCATTATAGTTTCATCAGGCCAAGCATGGCTTTGTGGGGAGCACCTATCTTGTTCGTTCGCAAGAAGGATGGTTTACTCTGATTATATATAGATTATTAGATGCTGAACCAAATAACAGTGAAGAACAAGTACCCTTTGCTCCACATTGATGACCTGTTTGATCAACTATAGTCTACTTTGATATTTTCAAAGATTGATCTGACGTCAAGATACCATCAGTTGAATATTTTCAAAGATTGATCTGCGGTCAAGATACCATAAGTTGAGGATCTGAGACTCAGATATTCAAAAGACTATCTTCTAGATGTGGTACGACCACTATGAGTTTACGGTTATGCCTTTTGGCTTAACCATGCCTTTTGGCTTAACCAATGCACCAGCTACATTCATGGATCTAATGAACAAGATATTCAGACCTTTTATGGACCAATTTGTGGTGGTATTTGTAGATGATGTACTATTATATTCTTTGGATGTGGTGACTCATTCCTTGCATTTGAGGGTAGTGGTGGATACTCCGAGGTAGCATCAATTGTATGCCAAATTCTCCACATGTGAATTCTCGCTGAGCAAAGTCATGTTCCTCAGTCATCTTATTTCAGGAGAAGGCATTAGAGTGGATGCTACCAAGGTGGAGGCGATGAGTAGTTGGGAGAGGCCTAAGATAATATCAGAGATTAGAAGTTTCTTGGGTTTAATGTTCCGTGTTCATAAGGTACTTCTTCTCTATAGCTACGCCTTTGACAGAGTCGATGCAGAATGGAGTTCCGTTTATTTGGGACCATGATAGTGAAGTGAGCTTCAATGAGTTGAATTCTTGTCTAGTTTCAGCTCTTGTGTTGACTCTACCTTTTGGAAATGGTGGCTATGGATATGGGAATTTTCGAAAGTGATCTAAGTGTACGTGTTTCTGCCTTTTGTCACTTCGTTTTTATCTCCTTTTGTTATTTCCAACTTCTCCACTCTACTTATGCTGAAGCCAGTGTGATTGCTACTCTTGGTTTGCTTTCGCTGACACTCAGGATGCCTAGGGAGATGTGGATACTTTGGGTTCAACTACTTGATGATAGTGCCAGCATTGCCTAAAGGTTCCCATGCAGATGAGCTTCCTTTTCTTCATCTTTTTCCTTGCAAAAAAAATTTAAAATCACATGGATTAGGAACGTGTAGTAATCAACTCTAGAAGTGCAAATCGTTATAAGGAAGAGAGGGTGTAGACACCCCAATTTTGGGGTGGCTCATCGATGGATCTTTCAGAAGGACTTGCACTTGACATGGCAGATCTAACCACTTTTCCTAGCATTCGAGGCGAACTGGATATCTCAGACCAACTCAAATTGCAACCCTAGTCCCAAACACAAGCTCAATAGCCTGATTGTTAATCCAAATAACCAAAGGACAAACCTAAACCTAAACTAGGCGCACCATGTTGGTGCATCATGGTGCACTATGTTGTAGCACCAACTTGGCACACTACCTTGTTTTAGGGCACTGTTCGCTGGCTATCCAACTTCTCCACCCTTTGTAACCCCCACACGTGGGATGACACTTGTACCCTCACCCTAATTTATATTCCTAGGCCAGCCTACGTGAGCCCCTTGGATTTGCAAGTCTCTTGGAATTCAAGGACTCTACATTTCCCTCTCTTTTAAAAGGCCATCCAAGCCCTTTACGAGACTTCTTCTTTTCACTCCTTTCACTTGTCCCTCAAGCCTTCCAGAGCATCCTCTGAAACCCTAAGCATCCTCTGAACCTCTTCACACCCAGCAACGTCTTGAGCCATTAGGGAGAACCATACGTGAGCCACCGTCGGGAAAGACAACATAGGTAAGCTCCTTTTTTCTTTCCTTTGTTGTTAGACCTTTCATGCTGTATCTTATTAGTTTTTGCCGTGAACATGATCGTGTTTAAGTATATCTACTGTTTTCTTTGTTGTTTGCAATGATCGGTTTTCCGATGGTGATCATGGTCCATGCGAGGCCAATGGCCACTGAGCAAGGGTTGTGGCTCACCCCTTGTGCATTACAGGTCATTCATCCCTTCCCTTCCATCCTCCAAGTCACCCCTGGACTGATATCTCATGTCTGTAGGCCTTCCCATGGCTGAACAGACACATGACTGACGGGGCAACCCATGAGGGTGGCGAGAAGCCATGTTGCGTTCATGATGTTTTTATTGCATTTGCACCTTCCCCTTGCTCCCACCACTCACTGTGGATGACTCAAATGCCTCCTGAAGGCCACAGCTGGGGTCCATGGCTGTTACAGTCAAGGGAACCCATGAACGGCCATGGAAGTGAGGAGAGATGAGGAGAGCATTTGGATGTTGGTTATCAATGCAAGTGTGTTCTCATGCATCTAGGATAGCTGATTCGATAACCATATGCTCGGTTGAATACATGCATATAGCCTTGAATAGCATCTCAGTTTGTTGTTTGAAATAGGGCACCTAGGGTGCACTAGATTGGTACACCAAAGTAGAGCACCAAATTGGCACTGCATTCTGGCTCACCATATCGGCGCACTAGGTTGGCACACCAGTCTCGCGTACCTACTCTTGTTCTGTACTGAAGCCACAGCTTTGAGCCCTATTTTAAGCACTTTATCTTCGATGATTTTAGTCCCTATGTTCCTGGTTTTGTTTTTTGGATAATTTATGCTCACTCGCACATGATTCATAGCATCGTACGTCCATGTCTCCACTAGCAATGCATTTCGATGAGCGGGGAAGTCAGCAACCCTATCTCATTGTGTCAAGGTATCTGAATTCGAGATTGGGAAACACGACTGAGCACTTGACCCATCATTTAGTATACTCTATCCACATGGGCAAAGGATGGCATTGCATATTACCTTTAGGCATATGGAAACGGGCTTCAAGCCTACATAGCCATTGAAGCGAGCGCAAAACCATGAAAGACTGACTAGTTGGGCATACAAGGTGTGTCAGACCGTCCCCATGTGTAATAGGGATTCTAACCCAACTTTCTAGTATGCACTGGCCATTTCTTTTGGCATGGATCATGCATTGCTTTTGTAGCTATTGTTTTCTTGTTGTGGTTTCCCTTGTCTTCCGTTTTTAGGTAGATTAGGTGGTGGCTCCTTGGTTTCTCATGTACATGCTTATTGCCATGTTTTTCACCGTGATTATGCCTATTGTCATGCATTTGGCCTTTCACGCCTCGCACAAGTGTTTACTGGCATGGTTATAGGAACTGGCAACTCCACTGGTGATATCTAGATTCTGACTTTTGTTTTGGTTTTCCTTGCTTGCTTTGGCTTCTGTTCACTCGTTCGCTTCCCTTGCTTTGCCATGCTAGCTTACATAGTTTGATCTATGACTTCATTTCGGCTTATGCATGCTTTTTGTATGATGAATGTCTTTCTTTAGACATTTGTTATGTCACTACACTTTGCACATATCCTATTACATGCCTTTTGATGTTTGTGTAGGATCGGATAGCTCCTCTAGA
>JAMKQA010004736.1:0-16882 GCA_024699735.1 Posidonia australis | reverse complement strand
AAAAATCCTAGCATTTCTTTCTTTCCAGGTAACCCAAAGGATGGCCTGGATCAGAAGAAACCAGTAAGAGTCATTTAGATGAAATTTAAGTGCAGGTTTATGCCAATATAAGTGGTCAAAGTTAGTATATCCAGGATAAAGTCTGTGGCATAAAAAGAACTGCCAAATATTAGATGCATAATCACAAAACAGAAACAGATGTCTATTAGATTCAATATTGTATTTACAGAAAATACACATGGGTGAGCCAGTCCACCATCTCTTTAGTAGATTTTCTTTAGAGAGGTTTTTATTGTGTATGACAAGCCATGAGAATAATTTGATTTAGAGTGGAGCTAAAGTTTTCCAAATCTGCTTGAAAAGGCTGAATCTTAGCCCACCATCATTCAATTTTGAGTAACAAGATTTCACTGTGAACTTAGAGGACTAAGAAGGAGTCCAGGAGATAGCATCCCTGTCCACACCAAAGGTAGTGAGTTGCAAAATATGTGACAGGGAGTCCAATTGAGATTGCAATATATCCAAGTCACAGGATAAAATGTTGGAATGATCCAGCAATCTATTAATATCAGTATTAAAGATTTGATGCATTTTTAGCACGAATGCTTTTTTCCTTTTGCAGATTGAATAAAGTAGAGGGAATAGAAATTTTAGTTTATCCACATTCCTCCATTTCTGTTCCCAGAACAGAATCTCCTTCCCATTTCCCAGATGGAAGGAGGAAAAACAGTTGACTATTGGGAAGGTGCGTTTAAGAATTTGCCATAGGGGGAGCAGTGGGTAGATGAGGAGTTAAGTAAAGCCCCAGTCCCTAACTTCATATATCTGGCCTTGACTAACCCAATCCATATAGCCTGACTATCCCTGTTAAGTAATTGCCAAACTAATTTAGATTTTAAGGCTAGGTTGAAGTTCCGGATATTAAGGATTCCCCAACCGTTTTGCCTCATTGATCTACAAATTGCACCTTGGTTAACAAGGTGAGAACCGTGATCTGTAGATGGATCAGACTTCCAAAGGAAGTTAAATCTAAGTTTGTCTATTTCTTTCTGAATTTGTTTTGGCATATGCAGGACAGACATAAAGTATGTAGGGATAGCCGACAGAACTGAGTTAACCAGGGTTAACCTGCCACCTAGGGATAAAAACTTAGCTTTCCAGTGAGCTAACTTGGTGGTAAGCTTTTCCAGGACAGGGGACCAGTCCTGCTTAGAAGCTCTCCTATGATGGAGAGGGAGGCCTAAGTAGGTGATAGGTAGGGTAGCATATTTGCATCCAAGAAGGTTACAAGTGGTGTCAATAACATCCTAGCCAACCTGAATTCCAGTAATTGAAGACTTGCTGAAATTAATCTTGAGTCCGGAACACAATTGAAAGCAACACAGGATACGTTTAATATTGACAATATTATCCCTACCATCAGCAAGAAAAAGAATAGTATCATCCACATATTGGATGTTGAGCACCTGAGAGACCCCATTAGGGTATTGTATCTCATTTATGAGGCCATTGGTAGAGGCCAATTGTAGCATGCGATTTAGGATGTGAGTAACAATTATAAAAAGAAGAGGGGACAGTGGGTCCCCTTGTCTAAGCCCATTGGACGATCCAAAGAAGCCATGTGATGATCCATTCAAAAGGAATGTTTTTACTATTGGTCCATTTTATCCTGCTATTCTCTCAATCGCAGATTTGTTTTATATTCCTCCTGTGTTAAAATTTGAAATTTCATTAAAAGGTTCTCATACTTTTGTCCAAATTTTACTTTGGTCTGTTTGGAAGGAAAGAAATAACAGAATTTTTAGGAGACTTTATAAAAATACCAGTATGATTATTAATGACATAATCTCCTTGACTCACTGTTGGATAGAGTGTCTGAGTACAGGATTTGAAAAAAATGAAGTTCTGCATTCAATTTCGACTTTCCAGCAGAACAGAGACATGGAGCTTGACCCAATGGCTCCAAAAAATGACCAGTAGGAATGGGAAAGCAATGTTTCAACTCCTGCTCTCTTGAAGGACAATCCCATGTAATGACTAACATCCTGTTAGTCATAGTAATTTTGCTTATTTTCAGACTATGTTTCTTTTTACTACCTTTTGGACATCTTTCTTCTATTTGCTGGAACTATGGTTCCGTGGAAATGTAATAATTTCTCAGCACAAAATACTTCATACTTGTCTGTATTGACTTACTTGATAATAGATTACCGTTTACAAAAAAAAAAAAAACATACAAAAGGAGACGTCTTATATATAATGGCAAAAGGAAAATCGGACAATAATAATTATTAGAATGAAAAAAAAAGGTTTATTTATGTCGGCAGACAATGACAAATCATCCCGTGAACCGTAAAAGAATTTATACAACATATAAATCCAAAACCAACCATCTGAATTATAAAAAATAATAAAGATAGAGACAACCATCTGATCTTTGTGGTTGTGGACGAAAGTCTCAACTCATCGTATACATATACACAAAATACTGTAGTAGCACTATAGCTGCTACAATGCTTTGTACGTGCAGCACAACTACGGTCGGATAGCAGTTGAAAGTTTGCGTATATATATTCTCAAAACGTAGGTGTCAAAGAAGTACATGACTAGAGATAACAACACAAGATGCTAAAGCATCTAATTTGTCAAATAAAATCTTGGCAGAGATTAACATGCTTAAGAGCCACAAATATACCAAAAAACACCAACCACTAAATTAACGCCATGGGTGATAACTCGCAAAGACGTTTACTTGACTAATTATCCGCATCAATTAACATGCTAAATTTGACTCACCAATATCATATTTATTTATTTATTTATTTTTTAAAAAATTACCGACAACCACGTAGACTATTCATCATGGTGCTGTTAGAGTCATAATTTTGGGAAAAACAATTCGTATAACTATAATTTTGTAACAAAAGTCGGAGAGGATCTATGAATTGAAAAATTCTATGATAGAGAATCTCTCGAAAGATAATAAATGTGAAGAACAATCCAAAAAGATTAATTATGCAATTTGAATCCATCCACACTAGCTACGTGGACTCGGTGTCGTCATGCACACAACCACGGGACTTTTTGAACATATGAGAATAAAGTTTCCAAATGCTACTGCTAAAATCCAAGTTGTTTTACAATCAGGACAAAGTTTTCAAATGCTACAGCATGTGCCACGCATAGATATTTCTATGGGCATTTCAGCCGCCCATAGTTTCTCAATTGGTTTCCGGCAACACTGGTGTCCCTAGTGTCTAAAGTTTCACATTATCAACTCAATCTCATATGTATCTTATTACCTTAGCTTTGGTATCTAGATAAAGTTAGAAATAAAATCAGAATTGGAATTACAATTTCATTTAACAAGTTAAAAATGTAGAATAAAAGTAGAATTGTAATTCTTATTCTATTTTACTTATTTCAGGGTAGCTATTTCATAAAAAAGATGGAATAAAGTTATTCCGCTAAGTTATTCTGATACATGTATATATACGGTGTGTTTATTTTTTGCTTAAAATTAATACATATAAAATATGATGTATATACACTTTAAATTAGATATATATTTTAATAATCAAGTTGATTATTATTAATCTACATGTTTTCCACTTATTCCAATATTTATTTCGATAATTATTCTACTTTTTATCCAAACTAAAATATCTCTCTATACATACTTATTCACCTTTAAAAGAAAATAACTTCCAAACTGTATAACAATACCACTAGAATACCAATACTATTTTCCACTTATTCCTACTTTTTTTATTCTACAACCAAAAAGAGGTTTAATAATTTAATTATGTAGTTGTGTAACACCCCAGTGCTACACAACAGTATAAGAACTACCCAAGAGTAGGTAAAAGAATCTAAATAACAGAAATAAATAAATAAAACTAATTACCCAGACCTGTGTATGGTAAACGTGGCTCGAAAAGATGCACCTGACTAGAATGCTCCTACACCTGAGCACCTGAAACAAAGGGGACAAGGAAAAAACGCGTGAGTGACAGGAATGTCACCCAGTACGCGCCCCAAAAATAGCGCTAAACCCCATGAAAACCATTACCAGAAAACTACCATTTCCAAAACCACATATTCAATTAGAAAAACTTGGAAAACAATGGCATTTCAAACTTTCTTTTCTTTCTTTCAAAACCTCATGCTCGTTCATAAACTTTTGCATTCAACATAGGAGAAGTAAATCACTTCATCTAGTTTCCTAGTCCAAAATATCATTTAAAATCATTAACACAACTCATTACAATTCCAGGCTAGGAACTAATTCACACACAAATCCACACTTTTCCATTCCAAAACTGGTCGCATCACCCTGGCCATAGGCGATCGACCTGACTACAAGCAGTTGGTGAGGATTCTATGTCACCACACCCACAATGCAGTGCCGTGGTGAACCACCCTGCGTAGGAGTTCAACTGCCCCAGCCGCAGCATCAAAATGTACCCTCACTGGTACAAGCACGGAGTGCGTCCTAGGGACGCCCTGGTGCCCGAGCACCTAGGGACTCTAACCCCAGACCCGTCCAGCACCGGCACTGAGGGTAGTCCGGGTCTCTCATACCCCAGGTCCTACAATACCATCACAGTCTCGAGGCTCCTACCCGGGACCGTAAACTCGGCAACCACAACCAATGACACGTCCCCGACATCTCTAGAGGTCTTACTACCTCGTCGGCAAGTCCTGGTTTCATTGTGGTTCCTACAATTTCCATCAATCTCTTTAAAATCATATGCAATTTCTCTTTTCAAAACATTTATCAAAACCATTTTCCATTCATAAAACTCTTTGTAAATCACATGCATTATGCATCAAATCATTACCTGTGGTCTTTAAACCCACACATTCTTTCATGGTCTTCGTACCATGCAATCACCCCTCACACAGGTCTATATTCATACACATAAACCATGTTTCAATATCTCATGGAAAACTTCATTAAAAACAACATATTTGCATGCATCATCTTACAAGTCATTTCCATGCATTTAATACATTTATCATGTATTTATCCATATAAATAATCATTTTTTTTTTCTAAACATTACTCAAAATAGCTCAGGGTTTTGATTCGGCATACCGAATTATGTTTCGATATACCGAAATCTCCTGATTCGGCATACCGAAGAATTTCAGCTAGCTGTCTACCAATATAACTCATGTTAAGTCTCTGAAAACAATCAATAGTTGAATATCCAAGTCTCTAGCATATTTGACATTGAATTCTAGTAGGTTTAGTTGCAGTATGTGTGGGTAGTAAAGAGGAAGACTAAGAGTTGGCATTTTGGGACTTGTCTTGCAAATTCCTGTTAGAAACACCTTTGAAATTTTGAGAGTAAGCTTTGTTATTTTTGAATTGTCGTTTACCATACGATTGCTGTTGTTGAGCAGCTAAAGAAATAACACTTTCAGTCGGAGTATCTTCAAGTAAGCTTAACTCTTCAGCAACCAACAATGAGTGCAGCTCCTCAGTAGTAATACATGTAGATCTGGCACGAACAAATGATGCAAAAGGTCTATACTTAGGGGGCAATCCATTTAGAATACAAACAAGAAGATCCGCATCTGATACTGGAGATTTACTTGCAGCAAGCTGATCAGTTACAGTTTTGAATTGTTGCAAGTAAGAAGCCATAGATTGTGTCCCTTTTTGGATGTTATACAATTGCTATCTCAGAGATAGGACATAGCAATAGAAATTTGTCCAAATCTTTGAGAGCTTATCCCATGCGTCTTTAGCATATTTAACACCAATTGTATATGAAAGAGAAACTGATCAATTACATACTAGGTATGAAACTCTAGCGAGCTAAGATCTGGTGGATTTTCTTCAATATGACTCATGAGATTTGGACTACGCAAAATTGGTTCAAAAAGCGACTTCCACATCAGGTATTTTGTGCTATCAAGTTTGATTGGAATCAAACTGACTATATTGTTGATAACAAGCGGAGAAGAGGTTACTAGAGCTAAAGAAGTACCAGAGATGTTGTCGACAGCAATTCCATTTGAGGATGAGGATGCCATAGCAAACCAGGATCAAAGATGCAGCAACGCTAAAAGGCAACTGATACCATGAAAGCATTCACAAGAGCAAGAATTCTGAGTTCAGAATTCACTCAGAAAGAAAGAGTAGTATACAGAGGAAGAAGAAGAAGAAATGACAGCTTGAACGAGAGATTTCTGTCTGATAGCTTTGATGAGAATTACATGGTCTTAAGTAGTCGACCTGACAAGGCATAACAACTCAACGAATCTTACAACAACTTTAACAACCCAGCTGTTACTTATGACTAACTGACAAGCTACTGTTACATTGCCATGTCTGATAGAACCCAATAACAAATTCTATCAGCCTTTCGCAAATTGCAAAGAACTGTTCCTTTTGGTCCCATGAGGCAAGATGCAATGGAGTCCTCGCAAAACAAATTTCCGGTGTTCAAAAAATTCCGGCTCGCAGAATGTGCTCGTGACATGTTAAATTTTTTTTCATATTTCCGGCTGATATTAGGTACATATGAACCAGTAGAAAAGTTGGCAAATAAATAAAAAGTAAAAAAATATATAATCATCGTTTAGAAAGAAATAAAATGAATATGTCATATATTTTTTAAGTTTCTATACAAACTTAAAGCTGACCAGAGAAATATAACAAACACAAGAGAATATATGAATCATTGTAAATTATTCAGTAGAGCAAGTTTATTGCTTTAGCCATATAAATAAGAAGAGCCATAAAATATCAAAAGGTTATGGTGAAAACATTGAGAACAAAGTACAAGTGACAGAAGATGAAGGTCTATTTAAGTCATTGTACTATGTCTGTAACTTGTAAGTACTGTAGTCCCTCTAAAAAACTTAGTATATGAAAATATATGTTAATATAAAAGACAAGATTTCGACTAGTAACGTGAAATAAACACTAATTCCAATATGACAGGGAAACATCATCCATGCACTTAGAATGGAAGACAAAACCAACATAATAAAGTAGCAAAACCTTCACAATCACCAACTTGACTGCTGGGTTTTCCTCGTAGGCAACGAATAACATTAATAACCGTGAAATCTAGAAAAAAAAAACACATTGAAATTTGTTTGTTAGTGGCTATGAAATTTTTCCAAAGATCACGGTGCTTATTATATATTGCTTAGGATACTAAGCAATAGTAGTACCATGCAAAGATATTGGCCTGATCTGCATGATGTAATATGGTCTGAGGAAATGTATCTACAAAAAGCTATAGAGACTAAGGTATATGAAAGCTTCAACAGCACCCCATAATAAATTACAACTAGAAAAGGCTCACGTGTATATGCTATCCACATTATAAGCTAAGCAATAAACTATTAAACTAACATAGGAATTTGAAATCGTCTAATTCTTTTCACAAAAACAGAAACTAAGGCTCTATTTGTTAAAAAATCTGATGATTGTCAAAAATTGGCAGAAAGCAATAAACCAAAAGGCCCACTCCTCTTAGCTTTTTCCTTCTTCCTCTTTTTGTTTTTTAAATAGTTTTTTGGTCCATGTGTCAACATCTTACTGGTGTGTTACTACTCATGTACCCATTCCACAAATAATCTTGTACGTATAATCTACGAACAAACAAACCCTAAAGCACAAATAGCAAGCATCCAATCAACTGCATCAAGTAACCTATACAAAACTCTTGCTGATAAACCATGACTTTAGTAATAACATAGAGCCAATTACTTAGAGAGCTTATGTAGGCTCAATAAATGTAGAAAATTCAAAAACCTCTTGAGAAACTATTGCCTTTATTAAATACCTATAGGATATCTATTGGATCACAAGTTTCTGTTTTAGAGACACATGTATTCTCTACGGTAGTTACTTTTGTAATCGCAATTTTGTGAGCTTGGAGCAATCTTAAAATTTTGCTTAAACTACATCAATTGCATATGTATTCCAACTTTAGGTAGTAGGGCTTGCACAAGCTCACATAAACATGTATGTAAACCCAAACTACTGGTTGAAGCATAAAAACTTAATTTTAGTTTAGTATGAACATCGTTAATGTTTTCCAATTCATCCAAGTCATTAAAGCATGTATATTGTTTGAATTACCTACAGGTCTCTCTTCAAGCTACATTCTTTTTAGGATTTCCTTCAATAAACTTAGTAGGATAAATCGCCAAACCAACGATAGATAATATAAATAAATAACTAAATATGCATTTTCCATGATTCACAAGAAAAAAAATGAAACTTTTTGAGGCAAAAATTCGATTCGAAATAGAACAAAATTTCAGTCTATTTCTATCAAAAATAGTCCCACCATCTAAAAGGAGAGAGCATTGAGCTGCCTCAGTCTGTTCAACGTCAATATCCTCGCAAAACCCTTCTCTTCCACCAAAACCTGACAAAAGAAAGAGACACAGTTTGTCAAAATCAAAATTTTACAAATCCAACCGTCATTCTACACCTTTCTCCTTCAAAATTCTATGGGGAAAAAAAGATTGTTTTTTTTCTAATGCTTTCAAAAGATGGAACTTTGCTACCCAGTTGTTGTCCCTGTTGCCCTTGCTTTGGGAAGCCATTGCACTTAGAATTGGTGGCACCAGAGAGCATTCACAATTGAAGGGGAGGTGGAGACAGAGGTAAAGAGGAGTCGCAGTCAGCGGTGATCAAGGAGGAGAAGGAGGAGAGGGTGGTGACGTCGGTGAGGAGGCAGAGAGGATTCGATGGCAAGGAGTAGGAGAGGGTGCGGAGGTAGAAAGAAAGGAAGGACGAAAGGAAGGAGGAGAGGCTATGTGTAGACTGCATAGGAGAGGGTGGTGGAGAGAGTGACGACGTCGACAAGGAGGCAAAGAAGCAAATTAAAACCTGATGAGGTCAAGGGGATGAGGTCAAGGGGATCTATGAAGAAGAGGAAAAAGAATATTGGAAAAGGCGGAAAGAACAGAGGAGAGGGGAAAAGTTTCACTCATGAAAATTTTAGTTTGCGAGGATTTAATGAGGATATTTTCTCACAAAGTCCTCGTAAATTTATGACGAGAACATTTTCTTGTTAAAACCTCGTTATATTTACTCATTGATAATTTGCAAGGAGAAATCCTCACGATGTCCTCATGAGGTGTCCTCACAAACTTCAAAATTTCTAGTAGTGTCATCACTGATTCTTGTTGAATTTAAGATCTTTTAGTAGAAGATACATTTGAGTATATAAAAATAAGTTGATTAATGTTTGGCATTAAAATGTGTGGATTTTTATTGAATAATTCATGTACATTGCACATTATTAAGAAGTAATTTGTGTGATTTAATTAGAATTATGAATTTACGATGATTTTAAGGAATTAATCATAGAAATGCTAAATATAGTAAGATTTTAACAAATTAAAATATATTTGAGGATCTTGAGCATAATTCTATGAAAGAGGCTATTGGAGAAAAATAATAAAGTGTGATATGCTATATTGTTTTTATGTTACACAATAAGCTTCTAATTATCTTTAATTAGATTAATTCTAACGTGAGGTTTAGGAGTTGTGCAATTTGCAGGGATTAAAGGCCTTGGACATAAAATTCATCAACCTCATGCATATATACTTCACGATAGAGAAACCCTAGGGAGGACGGAAGGTTGCACCCAAGTTCTCCCTTGTGGGCGGCCTCCACCCCCTCCTCCCTACCTTCTCATGCAAAGGGCTGCGGGTTGCACAACTTGACTCGCTTGCTCTTGATCTTTTCATGGCTAGAAGGCTCTCTATTTGTGCAAACAAGGAGCAACATGGGTGGCGCGGGCTGCAAGGAGACACCCAAGCAGAGGATACATGTTGGTGATCTTCAGAGGGGTCTTGTATGGTGCTGTAGTAGAGATCTCATGCTGATCTGAAGTGCATTGGAGCTTGAAAGGCGTGGCTGAATCACACGAGCATTCCGGAAGTGTGCAGACCTCTTCTAGCGGAGAAGGGTTCATCTTCTCTTTATTTTCCCATCTATTTATTTCGTATCTTATTAGATCGGTGTATTTATCAGTATTTGTGCTTATATCATTATTGATTTGGATGTTTGTTTTATGATAAAACCTTCTAAAAACATTAGATCTCAATCCATATATGTGTTGGGTTCTATTTATGTTTCTATTTGCAGTCTATTTTGTTAATCTGTTTTAGATCAGTGTTTCTATCTTGTTTTGCTCGAGTTTTGTGCTGTTTCTTTTGTGGTTTTATAGTTCTTAAGGGTAATAATTCACAGGGAT
Organism: Posidonia australis; assembly: GCA_024699735.1. Lineage (NCBI taxonomy): Eukaryota > Viridiplantae > Streptophyta > Magnoliopsida > Alismatales > Posidoniaceae > Posidonia > Posidonia australis. Next base: position 6,632 of record JAMKQA010004736.1, on the reverse strand, counting down.
AATAAATCATAGTTTTTTAAAGCATAAAATAGCATTGTTTTGCAGCAATTAATTTGGGTGTGCATCTGCGATTCTCTGGATTTTGCAGGCAGGTGAATCTTTGGTTGCTGCAGCTACTCTTGCATGTAAAATCACCAATTGTTATTTTTCCTTGATAGTTCAGTTCATACGTTTTCCATTGGCACTGATTTTGTACATTTTCGATTTGTGAAGTGAAGGCTATAAATTTTCAAAATAGATGGTGATTGCAGTTTACAGCACTGTCCTCTTCAGAGGTTTTCTGCTACTAAATCATATTATAAATTTGGATTTTAATTATTTTTCTAATTAGTGTACTTCCTGAGCATTCTAATGAGTATTTATTTATAATTTTTGGAGTTGTAGAGTATGAGTTATGAATTTTTCAAGGCAGAAAAGGATTTCAGTTCCTAATCAATAGTGTTCTGCTTCTTCATCTTTCGAGATTTTGTACTATTGATTTGCGCAATCTTCCTAGATTAGAATTGGTAGCTTAGTTGCCAATTTTGGAGCTATAAATCCTGACTTTCAAATTTTCAAAGTTGGAAGTAATTGCTGTCTGCAAATTGAAATAATTCTGCACCACTTTATTGTGGAAGTTTCTGCTGTATCTTCCAACCACGAAATTGGCTGCTATTAATTTTATGTTTTAGTAATCTTCTTGAGCTTTCCAATGAGTATTTATTTACGATTTTTGGATTTATAGATCATAAGTTGTGGATTTTTCAAGTTTACCTTCATTGCAAAAGTTAGAGGGAATTTGTAATTATCTTGGTAGTAATTAATTTGGATTGCATGTGCTTTAAGTTATAAGTTGTTGACAAAATCAAAGATTTTGTTATCTCATGTATGCATCCATAATTAATTAATAATAAGTTCAAGTGATTATCTTTCTATAATTAATCTAAGATTCTAATTGTAATTTCCATCTCCCTATGGATACGATTCGGTGTTACTACAACTAACACCATGCGCTTGCGTTTAATTGAATTAAAACTCATATAATTAGGTTTTTCTTTCATTGAAAAATTATTTTCAAAAAATACAACTTCTTTTTATTCAATAATTACATTTATTGTAATTTTACTTATATCAGACTTTATTATACATATTATTTACATATTCTAAGAAAATACTATCCATAATTTTGGGACCAAGTTAGTTTAACAGGGAATTAACAAATAAAATTGTATATGAAGCAAAATCTGATAAAGGGGAGACAGGGACCCAGAAAACCCAACAAAATCTACAAGCTTTTTTACTTACCTTTTTAGAAGTAAAGAATAGAGTTAACACTACGCATGGAAGGATAATATATATAGAGAGCTCATAAAAACATAACAAATCCAATTTAACTAATTCTACAAGCAGCGTAGAAAGGAAAAAAAATATCAAATAGCTCTCCTCCTTAAGGACAAAACTAACTTGAATGACATAAGCACTTCAAATCCTTCGTCACAAATTAAAAAAACCAAAAAGATACTTGAAATCCTACCGTTTCCCTGGTCAACAACTTGCTGTTCAAAGCATGCAAATTTGTTGGACAACACAAACCACTTCAAAAAAAAAAAATCACTTTTGAAGATGAAGTAAAACATAACAAAAATAAAGGGGGATCAAGAGATCCAAAAGCCAACATATAAAGTTATCCTTGTTTACCAAACAGATGCGGTAAGATTCAATTGCCCCTCCAGAGAGACAATATCCGTGTGTGTATCAACCAACAGCTCACAAGCATTAATTCGGACGAAAAGACAGTAGCTCTCTCAATCCCAAGTCCCCGGGAAAAACATCGAACAAATGAAGAGACAGAAAACTAGAAAAACCAGCAATGCAATCCGCAACCAGACCCACCAGAAAAACCAGAAGATCTTCCTCTAGCCACTACTCAAGAATCCAAGAACCGATCGAAACCGAAGAAAACAGAAGACAGGAATGAAAAAGAAAAATAAAGAAACAGAAAACTAGAATCGAAACATCTCCATCATCAAACATTAACTAAGACTACAACGACGATTTCATTTTTCAAGATGTTTAAAACGATGGGAACAAGAACCGAAGTGGGAGCACGCGGCGAAGGAGATCGTGATCGTGTGGTAGCGCCCGATGAGCACCGAAGGCATGGTCGATGCTGGTCAGAGAATGCTAAAAAAGTCGACTTCCGCCACCGATCCACGTCCTTCTGCGGAGAACTGGGAGGAATCATGGTGGAGGGAGACCGACATCAAGATCGGCTTCGGAGATCTGAAGTTTTCAATCTGAATCAGGTGAAACTCGCCACAGCCCCGGCGAACCACCCGTTGTCCTTCCCCTCTCCCTCTCTCTCTCTCTCTCTCTTTCACGTAACCCCTCCTTTGGTGGTGGTGGTCGGGCCTCGTGATGGGAACCAGCGGTTGTGCTACGTAGCTTTGAAGGCTCCAAAATCTGGTCGGCTTTAGACTTTCTTATTTTGGTTTTTTTTTAATTTCTCATTTCCTCAAATTATATGAATAAAAATAATAAATAATTAACAACGAAGAGAACAAGAACAATTTAGATTTTGACGAAGCAAAACTCTTAACTTAAAAAGATAATCCGTCTTCAAGAATAGGAATTTTCCAGTTCTTATGCAAGCAATGTGAGATCTCCAGACAAAAACGGAAAAGAAAGAAGAAGACGTATAATAGTTTTTTCCCTTAGTTTTTCCCATAATTCAACGATAAGATATATAAAGAGTGGTGAAAGTAATTCCCACAGATCACGTTATGAGCAATGTGAAATTCACTTATTAATTTTTAAAAGGTCCTTTGCACATAAACATGAACAAAATCCACTAAAACAACTGGAATTCTTTATTTCTCACGTGTACATGAAGGGAGGAATTACATGTATGCACAGAGGCAATTGAACTTGAGTTACATATGCCGGTGTTTCTCAGATGCACAACGACTAGGCAGGAACCATACATGTACGGGCGATTGACCTCAAGGCTATCCACCACCGCCGCCTCCACCTCCTCCACCGCCTCCACCCCCACCTCCACCACCGCCTCCACCCCCTCCACCACCACCTCCACCACCGCCTCCACCCCCACCACCTCCACCACCGCCTCCACCAAGGCCTCCACCTACTCCGATTCCGAGGCCAAGGCCAAGGCCAAGGCTAAGACGAGATATTGACCTCGCAGAAGAGAGACCCAACCCAACTAGAAGGAGAAAGAGGAGTCCCATAACCCTAACACTGGCCATTGCCGCTCAGTACAGTGGAGGAGAGCAGAGAAGATTGGGTGATGGATATGAGAGGAGGTGAGGAGGTCTATTTATATATAGTCATTTGCTTGGCTCAACGTCGCAATCACCGTTGCAATATGCCTGCATTTATGGATATTATGTTCACCTCCAATAATTAATTAATCTAATAATGAGTTGGTGTGGAACAGGACGTTGCCTGGGACGAGTCGTGATTCCTGCAAGTTATCGGAACTGTTTATCCGTGACTTCGTTGAACAGTTGGACGCGGCTTCAACACGTCACGTCATTATCCTCTTTCATTTGTTTTTTTTTTTTTTGATGTAAACGGTAGAATATCTTTTTTCATTTGTTACATATACCATGTATACATTTAATTGTAAACATAATCTAATCTTCAATGTAAATAATAGCTTCATCGTTTACTTAGTAGCGGCTTCTTCCGTGTATTTTAGAAAGTCTAAACTTTTTTAACCATCAATTGAACAGTGACTTGACGTACATTTGAGATTATGATACTGTACTCAATGTTACGGTACCATGCTTCGTTGTAAAAATTGGAAATGAGTTTTTCAGGGAATATTATAAATTTTTTGAAATCTCCACGATATTGCTATATTAAGGCTTCATTTAGAACTATGTATAGAACTACAACTTTCAGAAAAAAATAATTTTTCAAAAAAGAATAGTTCCAAGTGGAATTTTCTTCTAGAGTTTCTTTTAAAAAGCTATTAATAGCTTTTTTGTATTTTTAATTAAAAAAATTGCTAACAGAAAAACTATATATAGATTTTTAGTGAAAAATAGTCTTTTGATAAAAAATTGTAGTCCCAAACGGAACCTAAGTTTAAAATAAGGAGCAATGTCTGTGGTATTTCTAAAAAAATATTTAAATCAATGAAGTATTAGGATAATGGAAGACCAAAGTTTACTCATTTATGTCCTTGTTATTAGTCATTTGATCTAGAGCATGAGAAATCCTAGATTGGAAGAATCACTTGATGTTTCTGAATATGACCTCATACAATAAATTTTCATTTATCCTAAAAATATAAGACTACAAAGACAACTCGTCTAGAACAATAGGTAGTCCATTAAAATGTTAAAAAGATGTCTCAAATGAGTAAGTTTAAGTTCTAAATAAACTAGTTTGCTCTTATACTTAAATCCTATTACAAATTTAGTGAGACTCACAGTATATGAATCTAAGGTTGTAATTGATTCAAATTTTAACTTATGACTTTTTTATAAAATCTAACTTTTGTTCAGAAACTCACACACCTTAGTGTTTGACTTCTATCAAATTTGTATAGTAGAAATTGTGTTAGCTTCTATAGTTTAAGCTAATTCTATTTCTCGTTTGATTTAGATTCTGGTTATTAAATGATTTCTATTAAAAGTTGAGTTTTAGAATATGAACAAAACATAACTTAAGTACTTTACAACAAACATATCACAACAACAATTGCAGTTACATGTATAACAATTATATTTTTGTAAGACATTCATTTACTTTTTGTGCATTATGTTCGTGTTCTTTTTTTGCAACATGCAATTTAGACATTGTTTGTACTAAAGACCATAAATATAAACCAAAAGGCCTAAGATTCATTTACAAAACATAAAAGAAAATTCAATTATATGTCCATGTTTCAAAAAACCCAAGCTACTATGGTTAACATCAAATATAGTAATTTTTTTTAAAAAAATACTATGATACCCATGGCATTGTCTTACAAAATTATAATTGTTTATTTGCAACTAAAAATCCCACCAACTAGATATTTGAATGAATAGTCAAGATTACGAGTTTTTGGTACCCATGAAAACTTTTGGTACCCAGGTGAGTACCAGACACACTTTTTTTTTTCTATTTCCTTTTCTCAATCTAATTCACAACTTCATTAGTTATATTGCTTACAATTAAATATGTAAATTTATTCATCCTACCGTGTCAATTATTTAAATTGCATTTTTCTTTTTTGGTAATTACTTTGTCTTAAAAGTGGTTAAACGGAAATTTATTTCTTTTTCTTTCATTTCCTATGGATTCGAAGGCACAAACCCCCCATACATACCATGCCAATTACATTGTTTTAGTATTTATTAATTGATGATCTTATTGGTTTGACATATCAATCGTTTTAATCTCTTACGTGTATAGCTTTTTTGGCTAATTGTATGGTAATTTTTTTAAATGCTGTACCCTGTTAAGTAGTTTTTTTTTATGTCAGTTAGTTGTTATTTTCATGTTGTGTCATACAATAATTTATGACATATTTATTTATTCAGAAAAAAAGAGGCTGCTTTGGCAAAGTTGCCATTGCTGCTTAAATTTGCCTCATTTTTTCTGTTTTTATTCTAAATACACTATCATTTAATCCATTTCATAATGTACGATATATGTTAATTTCAGAGTTTTTTAATTCCTTTCACTATTGGTTAATACATCTAATTTTGATGGATAATTTTTTTTGAAATTTAGAGAAGTTTTAAACCTTTAAATGAAGAGTCTATATTAATTAGATTGCAATAAAATTTTAAACACATGTACATTATAGTCTTCTTATTCAATCCATTGGGCTAGAAATTTAAAAGAATAATTAAACAACAATAAAAAGAGTCTGTAGCCAAGTTGGCTGCTTCCTCAGAGTAGCGTCCCTACCCTCTTATTTATTAATTATTTTTAGTCGTGTATTGCTTACACTGAGTAGTACTACTTTTAAAAATAAAAAAAATTAGATTAAAAGAATAAAATATCAAATATGGATCTAGACGGCATTCATAAGTGCAAATAAAGTTTACGCAAATATGCAAATCAAAAGACAATAAACAAAGTTAATATCCGGAACTTCATCATAGGAGAGCTTCTAAGCAGGACTGGTCCCCTGTCCTAGAAAAGCTTTCCACTAAGTTAGCTCACTGGAAAGCTAAGTTTTTATCACTTGGTGGCAGGTTAACTCAGGTTAACTCAGTTCTGTCAGCCATCCTTACATACTTCATGTCTGTCCAGCATATGCCAAAACAAATTCAGAAAGAAATAGACAAATTTAGATTTAACTTCTTTTGGAAGTCTGATCCATCTACAGATCACGGTTCTCACCTTGTTAATCAAGGTGCAATTTGTAGATCAAAGAGGCATAACGGTTGGGGAATCCTTAATATCCGGAACTTCAACCTGGCCTTAAAATCTAAATTGGTTTGGCAATTACATAACAGGGATAGTCAGGCTATGTGGATTGGGTTAGTCAAGGCCAGATATATGAAGTTAGGGATTGAGGCGTTACTTAACTCCTCATCTACCCACTGCTCCTCCTATGGCAAATTCTTAAACGTACCTTCCCTATAGTTAACTGTTTTTCCTCCTTCCATCTGGGAAATGGAAAG
>JAMKQA010004735.1:0-16959 GCA_024699735.1 Posidonia australis | reverse complement strand
TTTTAGGGTTTTAACTAGTTTAATTTTAGGGTTTTGGATTTTAATTAAGATTTTGAGTTTAATTAGGGTTTTCACTTGATTAAATGGATTTTAGTTAATTTTGACTTTTAATTAGGGTTTCTGTGTTTTAATTAGGGTTTATGGATTTTAATTAGGGTTTTTAGTTTAATTTGGGTTTTCACTTGATTAAATGGATTTCAGTAAATTTTAACTTTTAATTAGGGTTTTTGTGTTTTAATTAGGGTTTATGAATTTTAATTAGGGTTTTTGATTATTTTAATTAGGATTTTGAGATCAATTACGGTTTTGATTATTTTAATTAGGATTTTGAGATCAATTAGGGTTTTGATTGTTTAATTAGGATTTTGAAATCAATTAGAGTTTTGATTGTTTTAATTAGGGTTTTGGGTTAATTAATTAGGATTTTGATTTTAATTAGGTTTTTGTGTTTTAATCAAGGGTTTTCACTTGATTAAATGGATTTTAGTTAATTTTGACTTTTTAGGGTTTTTGTTTGATTAATTGGATTTTATTTGACTTTAACTTGAATTAGGGTTTTTGTTTGATTAATTGGATTTTAAGTGGATTTTATTTGTTTTTGACTTGAATTAAGGTTTTTTGTTTGATTAAATGGATTTTAAGTATTTTAAATATGTTTTGTTTGGTTTTAATTTTAATTAGGTCAGAGTGGGCTGATAGGGGCCTGATTGGGCTAGGATTTTTGGTGGTCGCAACCAAAGCATCTTCTAGAGGAGCTTGCTGTCAAATGACTTCAAAATCGTGGTGTCTACAATAGGATTAGCATTTTTAACTAGATAGGTACTGAAATTATTGATGATTGTGAAGTAGTCCTTCAACTCCTTCCATACGAGAGACACATTTCTAGAAGTAGAGTTAAGAATTGTCCCAAGGTTTTAGTATCTAAGATATCTACATGAAAAGAGGTAGCACCATTTGAAATTGTCTTTGTGTGAGAGAAGGTGCCACAAAAGCTCACATTTAAGTGCAGCATTGAAGTTACGAATGTTGATTACTCCTAAATCACCTTGTTTTTTAATCTCTATAGATATTATGCCATTTGGTTAGGTGATAGCCCCTGTTTATAGTGAAGTTGGAGTTTCAAAGGAATCTCTTGTGAATTTCATCAATCTCCTTTCAATTCTGATAGGTAAATGAAGAACAGATAGGTAATATGTTGGAATGGAAGAGAATACAAAGTTAAGTAGAGTAAGCCTATCTCTTACGGATAAGTATTTGCTTTTCCAGTAATCCAATCTTGAATTCAGCTAGTCCAAAATTGAAGCCCAGTCATTAAAGAATGCCTTTTTAAAGTGAAGTGGGAGGTCAAGATATAAAATAAGCAGGGGGCCAAGGTACAACCAAGAATTGCATTGTGACAATTTAATATATCGTTATTGATACCAATCCCCATGAGAGATGACTTATGCAAGTTTACTTTCAAACCTAAATAAGTTTGAAAACAACAAAAAATTCTCTTAAGATTTATAAGACACTCCTCAAATAATTCAAGGAATAGTAATGTATCATCTTCATATTGGATGTTTAGAACATTTGGACCATCATACGGAAAGAGGATTCCTTTTCTTAGATTGTTTTCCTTTCCTAGGCATAACATCCTATTAAGGATATGAGTGACTAATATGAATAGTAAAGGAGAAAGTGGATCCCATTGCTTTAAGTTGTAGGAGGCTCCAAATCAACCTTTAGGTGCATCATTTATTAAGATAGAGAATTTTACAGTGTAGATGCACATTTTAATCCAAGAGATCCATTAGTTACAAAAGCCAAAGTCAATTAGGACATTAAATAAGAAGTTCTAGTTAATACTATCAAAGACCTTTTCAAAATCTAATTTAATTGTCACTCTTATCGAGTAAGTAGAGTGAAAAAGATGGAGGGTTTCTTGTGCCATAATCAAGTGGTCACTAATATTTCGGCCATTTAAAAATGCACATTGGGTATCATCCAATAAAGAATTCAGTATAGAGCTAAGCCTAGAGGCTAAGCATTTTGTTATGATTTATAACAACTATTAATCAGGCTAAAATAGGTTTGAATTCTTGTATCTTTTCAACTTTTTGTTTTTTTGTAATTAGAGTAAGAAAGGTTTGATTGACACAACAGCGGGTATTAATATCCTTAGCTTGATGGGAAAATTGGAAGATCTTAACAAGGTCCTCTTTTATCAGATCCCACAAGTGGTGATACAAACACAAAGAGAAGCCATTAGGGCGTGGAGATTTGTCTCTCGGGAGAGACAAGATTGCAGCATTGATTTCATTCTTTGAGAAAATGCCTTCAATTCTATAGCTATTGTGAAGTTTAATTGTTAATAGAAGATCCCAATTTATAAGGATCTTAAACATGGATGATTTGTTGAAAAGTGTGAAGAAGTGACCTTGTATGGCTGAGTAGATATTTTGTTGTGATTCCAATTGAGTTCCTTGTATAATGAGATAGGTGATTGTATTCTTTTTCTATGAGAGTTTGTGATCGTGTGAAAGAAGAAAGTTTTCAAATCACCTTCTTGAGCTATTGAATATCGGAACATTGCCTCCAATAAATTTCCTTGCATTTTAGAATCTGAAAATACTCATCTCATATTCTGTTTCAGTTGCCACTCTAGGGTTTAGGGAGGTAGATTCAACTCGGGAATCTATCGCTTGAAATTGGTTCTCTATTTCCATAAGCTTAGACCTATGATTATTACTGTGAATAAATAACCAAGACTTATTGGTAGCCTTGGTTGCCTTGTTATAAGAAAAATTTTCTACTGGATTTGCTTCAAACGAGGAGTTCCAACAATTTCGGACAACATCATCGAATCCTTCACGTAGTAGCCAAAAATCTATAAAATATAAAGAGAAAGGGCCCCGACCTAGTGATTTGGTATCAAGACAAGTGAAGATACAATCTAATGTTGTTCTTGATTTCCCAGTACAAATAGAAGTCGAGAAGTGAACTTCCCAGGTAGTGGAAATCAAGAAGTAGTCCAATTTAATTAATATTTCTTCTTCTTAAAATTCAAACAAAGTGAAGGAGGTTAGAGGGTTGTAGTAAGATCCATTGGATTTTTCATGGAAATATCTAGTAATATTGAAATCCCCACCAATAATCCAACTATCACCTATGACAGATTGTATATATCTTAGTTCTGTAAGACATTGCATTTTTACTGGTGAAGTACAAGGTTCATACACCCCAATCAACCACCAATCAAATGAGTTAGAGTGATTCCTGAGCTTATTGGATAAGGAAAATTTTCGTTTGAAAACATCTAATACAAAGAGAAGAGAATCATCCCAACTCATCAAGATACCACCACAAGAGTCCTGGGATAGTGGGAATTTTTTTAATAAAAGTTCAAATTTATAAAAGAATTGTTTTTCATATTGATGGAATGAAACCAAATTTGAGTTTAACACTATTCAAACTTGTAGACCCCTTCCGGACCTTAATCATATTTGATTTAAAATTAAATCTTGTGTCTTTAACCAAATGTTGTATATAAAATATATATGATGTAAAGGAATCATTTACTTTATATTGTTTTCTCTCATCATCATCACTCTATATGTTTGTGTCGTACTCAACCCAAGCATACAAGGAATCTAACTTGATTCGCAACAATGTCATAAACCAATTCTCAAAAAAAAAAAAACTTGCAAATTCTCAAACAATGAAAAAAACAATGTCATTAACCAACTAGCATATGTCATCCTTAAACAATGAGCAATCTAAACAGGATAGCTTTTATTATCTCTCACAGATGATAATTTTGGTTGAACATAGTCGAAACCCTCTACACCTGTGCACTAAGATCATTTTTATACTACCCATATCCTCTGTTGTGCATTTGTGCTTAAATTGTAAGACTTGACCATATTCGCACTCACAATCACAGCAAGTTGGTCTTTTCTCCAACTTAAGGTGGACAACTATGAATATGTCTAACAGAAGATTCACTGTCTGTATATGGTAGTGGATGCAAGAGGTGAAAATAATGAAGTCAAGAGGAATACATAATATTAGAAAGATATTAGAAAGAGAGAACGAGGGAAGAAGCTAAAAGTTGACTCTAAAGACAATGATTTAGAGAAATATGTAATAGAAGAATTTAGATATGTGAGATTTTTATATATGGGATAAATTTAGTTGCGAGTGGACCTTAAGAGACAAATCACTACAACTCACAACGATTTCAGGGTTTTTTACTTCATTATTATTGTTGTTTTCTCGTTGTCACATCCTTTTCACATGTCAAATAAAAAATCAAGTTTATATATGTGAGATTTTTATAGATGGGATAAATTCAATTACGAGTGGATCGTAAGAGTCAAATCACTACAACTCACTCACATGAGCAGTCGAGGGGCTACTTTCACCCATATTTCTCCAAATTCGAACCCAAGGAGGCTACACGTTCTGTTCATGTTGACCACCTACGTTAGAATCGTTGGTTTACTTTATTATTGTTGTTGTTGCCACATCCTTTTCACATGTCAAATAAAAGATCAAGTTTATAAAAGAATCGTCTTTCGTATTGATGGAAAGAAACCAAATTTGAGTTCAACACTATTCAAATATGTAGACCCCTTCCGGACCTTAATCATATCAATTATGCCATATCTAATTCAATTAAACCATATAGTATATTTATCTGTATAATCTTATAAGTTCAAGGCCTCGATCTCAAAACAAATTAATGAATGCCTACCTTTTACACATCAATAAGAGACACATATATAAAGAAACTAAATGAAAGCAATCTAGAAATTTAATGTTATTAGGTTGTGAATTTGGAACGCATCGCAGAAGTCCACACACAAAGGTAAAAACGTTGGAAAAGATCCAACTTGCAAAGAACGAGATGATGTAACCAACATGGTTGCTAGCTCATGCAGTCCAATGCAGAGCTTATAAGTTGCTTAACTAAAACAAGTATCTTATCCTTTATGACAAGCTTTGCCCTGGCAGCTTGGTTACAATGATTTAGAGGAATATATGATAGAAGAATCTAGACATATGAGATTTTTATACATGGGAAAAATTCAGTTGCAGGTGGGCCATAAGAGTCAAATCACTACGGCTCACTCAGAATTTCTTGTTGCTTTGTGACACTGTTTTCTATTTTTTTTCAGCTTGCAACTGTTTTGGCTTAAGTCCAGACAGTAATGGTATCTAATGTAGATTTCTCATCCTTTACGACAAGGTGTGCCCTGCCACCTAATGTATCTTATGCTTGCTCATGTAGTCTGATGTAGAGTTCACTTTCCTAATGAAATCTAATGTAGACTTTAATTTGATCATTCCGATGGCATTGCGCTTGTACTGGGGAAAGTTAAAAGTATTACTCTTTAACTAAGACAATAGCTTATCCTTATAACATGACGTGACCAGTGATCTCTCACATGACTACCCGGATAGTTAATCTTTAAGCTTAGATGAGATCAGGACAAGATCCACGTTGGAAACAACTCCAACCAAGCAAATTTACTGGTAAATAACCAAAAAATTATAAACTCTCCTAAACGAGATCAGAACTAGAACCAAGCTGGGTCGCATGACACGGACCCATTGAAATTTTTTTCTAGTTTCGAATCCATAGATGGTGCCTAGGCCCGAAGTGGTTCAACAAGCTATCAGGGTACACTTCAATATTTCGACACCACTCTCAAACCCGTGTGTGAAAAGCAGGTGCTAGATACATCAGCCCCATCTTTCAACAGTTTCGTACAAGTAAAAAACTAACCTAAATTTAGGATACAAGCAGATACCCAGAGTCGGGTAGATTGCCACTCCAAACCTTACTAATAATGGAAAGCTTATCCTAGTTAGCAGCATATAATGAGAACACCAATGACTACATTGCTGTCTACTCTAACAGAAAGTAGAAACAAGATTTCCTTATGACTGCGAGTCTGACAAAAATAAATCAGAACATACTTTTCTTATTATACTATTAGATAAAATAGAAAAAGAAGAACCAAAGTCATACCTTGCTGTCCATCTTTTGGAGAGATGCTGCAAGAAATGTGGTGCCTGTACATTCCATGATCACCAATGACTACATTGATGTGTATTCCATCAGTTATTAGTGGCTAAACTCGTTCATATTTGGAAATTTCACAAATCCGAAACCTATTTCCTAATGTTCCACCAGTCTGCCACTACTAAAGGAGTTTGAAAATAAAAACAAGTAGTCGCTAGTAAATGTGAAAAACATAGCCTTTGGACCGTGGATCTCATATTTGCAAAATATATTTGGATGTTGGGAAAAAAAAACATTTACAACTTGCCAGACATGCTTGTTAATGAATGAAATACAGCAATAATAATGCTTTCCTATAAGCAAGCACAATCTTTGAACGTAGATCGGCTGACAGCAATCCTTCACCATCTCCTGTGATGCAATTTACAACAGCTCTTCGTAGCTTTACTGGTTGATTGACTAATCCAAGTTAAGGAGTGAGGAAATGAGATCTGTTTAACTGACTTCAGATGAATTCTACAAAATCGCCCTAGTTTTCTTTGGCCTTCCTCCGCAATTCATTGAGCTCACTCTCAATCTCCGTGTCTCGAAAAGGAAATTCAGACTTGGAACTGCTCAATGTAGTTCTACCAGACGGAAGTTCCCCTTTCTGTGACAATGGGTAGTTAATGATAGAAAAAAGGAAGGATAGAAAATGAGAAAGGTTCTGCATCAAAGTTCAGAATTGCTTTTTGTTCCATAAATGGAGTTCTAGGCATCTAAAACATGGAAATGGATGCTAAGAATCGACTATCATCCAATTCAAAACAATGAATTCATATAGACTAATCTGTGATTGATAAGTAAATGGTGTGTATATTGGGTGATGTCTCTCTTTTGTTTGTAGTCATTTGACTAAGAATTTAGCATTAATCATGTTGGTAATAATCCCACATTCAGAACGACGGGTTGGAGACGAACATTATAAGATTTTCAATCCATCCAATATTAAACAATTTATTTCAAGCTGGATGTCTAGAATCTAGTGGAGCCAAAAGAATTCCAAATTGACACAACCACCCTTAATTCAAAAACAAGATGTGTAAGAATCTGAAGGGAAAAATACTTGTGAAGTACAAATCTCCCGTTGAATGGTGATGGCAATACAAAGAAATTATGAGATACTGATGTCTCCATTAGTTGGTTGGCTTTGTGTGAAAAATAACCAAAGTTCAACAAATTCTTAGAGGATTGACATCTAGTTGATGACTAGTTATAAAATTCTGACAATTATAAGGTCCTCCAAACAAAAGAACATTAAGATGACCCTAGTTGATGGGATAAAGGCTATATGATTATGATATGCAAAAAAGTTATTGCATAAATGAGAATCAGTAACAAGATTTAAAGAAATTGTACTCTACCCAGCATGGATTATTCATCATTATACATAATACAACTGTTGGGAAATTTTATTTGCTGAAGAACAGCAAATGAAGTTTTGTATCATAAAACGTCATGTCACATCTGTCAATGAAAGAAAGGAAACTTACCACTGAACTTCCTGATAACTCTCTTTTTAAGTTTGCAAGATCATCATCCAGTGTTGGATTCTCTAGCAGAGCAAACTACATTGGAATATAATATGTTATACTAAATTTTCAATGGCAAAACAGATACTAACTTCTGAAAAGAGAAACTCACCTGGCCTTCAAGATCATCTGTGGTTAACTGATTAAGGGCCTCTGCTTGGGACTCCATGGTCAAAACTTTTGAGGAAAACAAAAGGCCAATCCACAGCAAAATAAGAAAGTGAAATAAATAAGACATACAATATCAAAATAATAGGAAAAGAAATTCTAAATAAATACTGTTTATGAAAATAATATGTAAGACGCATGTACAAAATGCTTCTCTTAGCCAGGTACCGAGAGCTCCATTCAAGTTTTTCTCATAATTTTTGTAAGAATTCTCAATGTCCTGCTGCTTTGCATGCATCTGGGATTCTGGGTTCTTGGAATCTTGGATTCTTTAAGGTGTTTCTCTGTTTCACAGTTCCCTAGCTTCCCTAGCTTTCTTCAAATGAGTATTGACTCACAGTTCAATGAGACATTATATGAACCCATACAGAAGTTTCCAGTAAATTATGCCTTGCACACTTCGACTAGCAATTTTATCAACGAAGTGCTACTTTTGTACCCTTCTGTATTACAAGGAGACATTATTTGAACCATGATTTGGATTGTTAATATTACATGTGATACTTCCTAATAGTTTGCATAGATTAAACAAATTTGGGGCTACAGAAGAGGACCCAATTGTAAAAACTAAAAAGAGCAGTGCATTACTTTATGGGAGTATCGTGGTTGACCTAGCTCTCTCCTTTAGCACATAACATTTTAAGTACAATTCTATAAGATTTTCTGCACCATATATTAGCTGCTTGCTTCACATTAACAACTTAAATGAATGAAAAACAAGAGTATCAACTTAAATTAGCCGATAGAAATGATGTTGAGAAAATTTAAATAATTACCTTTGTCCTCCATCTTCTCAAAAGCTGACAGTGCACTGCCCGTATCAACATTTCCCAGCATTTCATTCACCTTATTTGCAGTCCTAGATCAAATGCTATCTAACTCTTAGTTTCAATTTGATAAGCAGAAGAAAATGTATAAATAACTTTTCTTGTAATTGGTAAACCCAAGCCAATGTCATCAACTAAATAAAAAAGAAACAAACTTGGCAGATTGCGCTCGAGTTTTGAGGGTATCTTTCTTTGACTTGGCCTCCTGGATCTTGCTTTCTAAAAGCTGCAGCGGTGGTTTATTGGTACATTAAGAATCATCTGGCTTACTTGAAAAACAAGTAAATACAAACCATATTAAAATATATTGGACTAACCCGTGAATTAGAAACAAGATTTTCAACTACAGTTTTCTGTTGTTCTAGCTGGCTTTTCAAAGAATCTGCATTATCCTGAAATAAAGAGATAAAATCATCAATTCCAAACATACAAGTATCACAGTCCCAACATACCATGCCGATGGACAAAAAATCCTCTTATTTTAAAACTTCATCCTGACTAATATTCAACAAGAAAGAAAGATGAAAGCAACAAAGATAATGTAATTTAACCTTACTAATAAAGAGAAACATTATTGAGGCTTCCTTTATTACCATGGTTCAAACATAGGTTCCTTGTAATTTAACCTTGCTAAAAACTTTGATTTTCAATTTGAAACTCTATGATTTGTTAAAGTAAGCACCAATATACATCTTTATATCTTTAAATTCATAATTTAAACATATAATAAGGAAATATAATGTATAAACAAAATAAGGTATTATGGAATATAAAAAAAGTTGATGAATTAGTGAATAAAATTCATATATTAGCATTCTAAGTATCATAATGAAAGTTGTTAATTTACACAGAGTACTAAAACAAGAGGAGTTTTGCAAGTTAATAAGGCATATTTGAAATCACAAAATATAGAATTTTTACTTTGTTTCCACTGACATAGACTAATATATCATCAACATGGACCAAAATTCACCGGCATGGCCTAACATGGGGTATTTATCGAATTACAATTGAATATGTGTCAGCAAGTGGGGTCCAGACATGTGTAGGCGAAATTTTGCCAACATGTGTTGAAATTTGATACCATGTTTATTACAGATCACAAACTTAGTTTTATAACCTTTGTGGTCATGTATCAACGAAGTCTTGATTTGATGAGCTTGACTGTCAAAGAACCATTTACAATCAAATAAAATCAAAATTTATGATTTTAATAGTGTACTCATACTCATGGCATTAATTAATTGTCAGAGTTTCAAGCTATTGTCAAATTTGTATTATCAAGTATAATATATGTAATATCATTGTCTAGGAAACATATTGTGATTCTATTCATGGCTCTTGGGAATTGTGCAATTAGTGAGTCATCAGTTGTCAATATTCAAAGAACTGAGTAGCACAGACTTTTAAATGCTTCCTTCCCCATCAGCCAGCACATTATTACCATCTTTATAAAACCAATTTAGTAAGAAAAATGCTACATGATTTGCTACTTGCATAACACAACATTCTAAAATTTATAAACACAGAATTTTTTTTTAATCATACATATAAAATGATAAACCATAATAATTACATTGCATTTTTACGTGGAAGCGGTGGGTGATGCAATATCATCCAAAGATAAACATCCAAGAGACAGAATTGGCAAGGAACACACAACCTATTATATCAAAGCCAGCAATGTATTGGTACTAAACCACATAAAACAAAAGACGAAAAATGAAATAGGGGAGCTACAAACCAACTATGAAAAAACATCATAATTTTCACATCAGCTACTTTACAAGCAAGTCAAGAAATATACATATACATACATATATATAAAGAGAGAGTAAGAGAGCGTAATGATCTGATAGAGCTTGACCCTACTTAAATTAAGTAAGGCTATTCGTTTTTTCAGTAAATTGTGTATATTTAATTTATAATTTATTGAAAAAATAATATTTATTATTTTATTTTCTTCAAGAAATACAAAAATTATTATTTTAGCAATTTATGAATGAAATACAACATGATTTACTGAAAAATACATAAGCCTCACTTAGTTTAATTGTTTAAGTAAGACCATTCCTTATCAGAATCTCTCTCTCTCTCTCTCTCTCTATATATATATATATATATATAGTCAATAATCAGATGAGGCCTGTCATTACTTTTGCTATCCAAAGTCCTTCTCCTTCATCATTTACCGTTAATATTGTATCTTACATTTTAGATGTAAAGTTGATTTAAACATTGTTTATTATTATTATTTAGTAACTACAATAGTGACACAGCATTTAACCGTTTCTTTCCCTTGAATTAAGCACACTAGTGGGATATGTTTTTGACGTAACAATTGTGATTCATATTTATTTGCCATGTGGCTAATAAAAATATTCCAAAATTTACGTGTAGAAGATTGTTAGTTTCCATTGTTGTTGCACATTTACACCTACGTTTATGTGTTTTTTTTAATCTTTATTTTTTTAGGAAGTAGCAGTTAAGTCAATATTAATTACCATGTAGCCATTAATTTATATGTATATTTCTTATTAACATTTTTATATTATTTATTTGAATTCATTTTTTTAAAATAATATTCTATATTTATTATTCGATATATAAACTATCCCTTTATCTACGTGTTTGGGTTTTTACAAGTCTTCTGTGTTCTTGTATTTTTATTTGAAATCAAATACTGTGTTCGTAGAAGAAGAAGGCTAACATGTTCGTATTTATGTTAATTTCCTTTTTTGATTTTACTCATATGTTTCATTGTAGGACGAAGTTCAACATTCTGTTGTTATTTGAGATGTTTTTGTGATTATTTCCAATATTTTCGTTATTTAGGTTGTTTATATGAATTTGTTTGTTTTTTAATCTTCGTATGATTTTTTTTTTTTTTGTGGTTGTTTTTCATGAATCATCATTGTTAGAGAGGTTATACTATGTATTAAGACTGTAATGGATAATCGGATTATTAGATATCTATCTAATCTAAGACATCTAATAAATCCTATTTAAATGTAACTCACTCTAAGAATAACATAGATTCAATTTCTCTCTTCTTTTTACTTTCTACATGGTATCAGAGCACGAAGATAAGCCCTAGGTAGCCGTCCCCTCCTCACTCGTCGTTGGCCCTCTTTCTCCCTTCCAACACTACCAACATCCTCCCGTCTCCCCTTCAGCGCCTTCGGCACCTTCCAACCCCCCTTCCGGTGGCACAAGTAGCACAAAAGCACCCCTACACCCCTACAGGGGTGCCAACAGTCCCAACAGGGCTGTTCCGTCCAACCATTTGCCTAGGAAGGCCCCTCCAGGGCCGCCGACGCATACTTTCACTTCTTTATGTTGAAGTCGTGCCAGTAAAAAAGATATTAATCATATAAACTAGCACCCAATGCTGTCTTACACTCTATATTGATATTAACCACTAGTTCTTAGTCATTTTATGCTTCTCAACCCATTACCTCCAACTATCTTTAAACTTTTCTTTAAATTCAGATTCATAAACAATTTAGTTGAATTATTCCATTACCTTGAATTTTGTTGCAATCCTACTAAGCTTATTTGATATCTTATGCATAATATGCCAAGCATAAAATCTATCTACTGTATTAGGTTAAGACTCAGTTGTAATAGAAGTAATTGACGGATCTTGATCTGTAATCATTGTTAAAAGAACACGACCCATGCATTCAGTGAATTTATCAAACAACCATATAAATGCTGGCTTATCCTCATTGAAAATAAAACCACCAATAAAAATAACAATTTTCCAATGATGATTAAGAGTACAAAACATAACAAACACTAGCTTGTAATAATTAGTCCAGTATGTCGTATTAAACGTAACTACTTCTCTAAAAAAATCAAAATCGTCACGTGAAATTACATCTTACTAAAAACAATACTTCAAATGACCTTCCCTATCTTTCTCAATAGTATAAAAAAAACCTTCATCTGTAGACTTTTGTAATTCAAAATGATTAATAAGAAACTGACCATCATATTCCTTTGTATCTTTCCAATAATTCCGCTTGAAATTCTTCAATACATCCTATCTTATCATAACCACCATATTATTGACTCATAATCTGTATCTATTGAGAAGTACTAATATTTGCAGCATGTATAGATTCAAACTGTAACTTTTTCGAGACAAAAATGCTTCTATTAACCGGAAGATAATATAACTTTGAAAGAGTTACAAATTCATGATTGTGTTTCTCTATGAACTCAATAACATGCCAACACGTTCACATCAGCCTTCACCTTCAATCTTACATTGTAACCAACACGTGAGAGATATCCTCCTATTCTGTTTACGTTACAAATCAGAATGATTTTCAACATTCGGATGTTTTAAGAGTCCCTCTCTAGAGCAAACAAATAATCGCTGCGAATACTTCTTTTGTCGAGTATTTTTATCTATTCTTTGTTTAATAGAAAAAGAACGAACTGAAAATCCAACTTTACTACCATAACACATACAAAACGACTTTGCATCATCGATACTATTAACTATATGACCAACATATGATTGATTAAACAACTGTGGATTAATAAGTAAACTTCTATCACCTAAATCATCATCTACTACAATAACTCCCGGTCTTGATAATGGAATTCCTTCTACAATATCCACCTTTAAAAGTAATAAGGTCAAATCTACAAATAAAAATGTTTTCTACAATGAGTTTCGACAATAAATTGATCATATCTAAAAACAATATATTAAACACCACATCGTAACTACTTTACATTAACATAAAATAAATACCATCACTAAAAAGCACTACCAAAACTAAAACTAAAAGACAAATTGTTAAACGTAATACTTAAATTATTACATAAAATTTTCAATACGGTAAAATCGTATCCAGCATTATGACATGAATATACATATTAAATGCATCACATTATCATAACTACAACCACTCACTGAGTGTTATTGATACTGAAACTAAAATTAAAGATGTAAAACATATTACTAATTGTTATTAATACAAAGTGAACACGCATGCATTTCGATAAGTACACATGACAAATGTATAGCTATGAAATTGGTGGATTACTAAATGATGATAATATGTAAAAAACAAAACAAAATAACCACAACAACCAACCAAAAAATTCATACAAAGATAAAAATAAACAAAATCGTATAAAAAACCCAAATAGCGAAAATATTAGAAACAATTGCAAAAACATCTCAAATAACAAAAAAATGTTGAACTTTGTCCCACATTGAAACATATGAGGAAAATCACAAAAAAAGAAATTAACATAAATACGAACATGCTAGCCTTCTTCTTCTACAAACACAATATTTGATTTCAAATAAAATACAAGAACACGGAAGACTTGTAAAAACCCAAACATGTAGATGAAGGGATATTTTATATAATCTAATAACAAATATGGAATATCATTTTAAAAAACAAATTCAAATAAATAAAATAAAAATGAAAATAAGAAAGATACATATAAATCAATGGCTATGTGATAATCAATATTGACCTAACTACTACTACCTAAAAACAAGGAAGATTTAAAAAAAATACATAAATATGGGTGAAAATGTGCAACAACAATGGAAACTAGCAATCTTCTACACGTAAATTTTGGGATATTGATTGGCTTGAACCTTGAGCAGGGTCGGGGCATCTACATCTTGGTGCAGGATGGCGTTACTCGCGGATTGGTCTCGTTTGCGGCGTCTAGTGATTCCTCTTTGCTGTGGCATCGCCGTTTGGGTCATCCTCCCTTGCGTCGGCTTCGTGAAGTCCTTCTGTCTGTGTCTCTTCACCCATTTACCTATCAGTCTTGTATTCTAGGTAAGCAGTCTCGTGCTACTTACCTAGTCGTCAGTTGTCGTCTGTGTTTTATGCTTTTGATTTAGTTCATTGTGATGTCTGGGGCCCGTCTCGGGTTACCTCTATTGGTGATTTTCGTTACTATATTGTCTTTGTTGATGATTTTTCTCGGATTTCCTGGGTGTACTTGTTAAAGAATCGTCAACATGTTCTTGATGTAATCTTTCGCTATTTTAATGAAATTCATACTCAATTTGCCACTACTCCTAAATTGTTTCGTACTAATAATGCCCTTGAGTTTGTTCAGTCTGCCGTTGCCTCCTTATGTTCTGAGCGTGGCACTATCCATCAGACCACATGCGTTCATACTTCTCAACAAAATGGTGTGGCTGAGCAAAAGCATCGACACATCCTCGATGTCGCTCGCACCCTGTTGGTTGAGACGCATGTTCCTAAGTCTTTTTGGTCCGATGCGGTTTTGACTACGACCTTTCTCATTAACCGCATGCCTACTGCTCCTTTAGGCGGTGTTATTCCTGTTCAGCGGCTTTCTCCTCGACAAGAGCTGTTCTCTCTTCCTCCCAAAGTTTTTGGGTGTACAGCCTTTGTCAAGGATTTAACCGTTGGACTTGATAAGTTGTCACCCCGCTCCCTTCGTAGTGTCTTTTTGGGTTATCCTCGCACCCAAAAGGGGTATCGGTGTTTCCATCCTCGTCTCATCGATATCTTGTCTCCGCTGATGTTGTTTTTCTTGATGATACCCCCTTTTTCTCAGGCTCCTCCGCTCACTCTCCTTCCATTGAGGCCACCCCCTTCCTCCACTGGTTCCCTCTTCTGGTCCTCCCTGTGTGCCATCTGTAGAGCAATCACCTCCTTGGGCGCCTCCACCTTTGCAAGTCTATCAGCGACGTCGTCCTTCTGCACTGCCTCCAGTTGAAAATATGATTCCCCGTAAGACCTAATGACTAATTACATAGAATATATATACAACAATAAACGGATAAACGGATTAGGGTCCATTTATCCAACACTCCCCCTCAAGCTGGAAGGTATATATCGAACATTCCCAGCTTGATACAAAAATTGTTAAATACTCCAACACTAAGACTTTTAGTAAAGATGTCGGTAGTTTGGTCATAAGACCGAATGTATGGCGTGCCTACAAGCCCACGTTCCACCAACTCTCGAATAAAATGACAATCAATCTCAATGTGTTTACTTCTCTCATGGAACGTATCATTGCTGCCGATGCAGATGGCGGCCTGGTTGTCGCAGTGCATAACCATAGGAGTGGACAACTGAACACCTAACTCACTCATGAGGGATCAAAACCACATCAACTCACTGGCAGCCTGGGACATGGCTCTGTATTCTGCCTCTGTACTAAACTTAGATGTCACATTCTGCTTTTTACTCCTCCATGTCACCAAATTACCTCCAACATAGGTACAATATCCGGAGATTGACCTCCGATCACCTTGACTGCCTCCATAACTGGAATCTGTGTATGCCATAACATTGAGATGACCATTGTCAGAGTACAACAACCATTTTCCCACATTACTTTTCAAGTAGGATAGCACACGTAAGGCACCATGCCAGTGAACCTCCTTCGGCTCCTGCATAAACTGACTCAAGAGCCCAACATCATAAGATATGTCTGGCCTAGTAACAGTTAGGTAAATGAGCTTACCAACCAATCGTCTGTACTGACTTGGATCACTAGAACACTCTGAGGAGGTTTAGCCATAACAGGAGTGCGTTCTAGTTTACATCCTGTGAGACCTGTTTCTTTCAACAAATCCAAAACATATTTTCTTTGGGAGAGAATCGTCTTCTGTTTGGCGTATGCAAACTCGATCCCTAGAAAGTATCTGGGGTCTGCCCATGTCTCTAATATCAAAATGTCCTGAGAGTGCTGCTTTGACTGACTTGACTCCATCAACATCATCACCTGTCACTAGAATGTCATTGACGTACACAGTCAAAATAGTATAACCAGAAAGACTCTTTCGAATGAAGATAGAATTGTCAACGACACATTTCTTGAGCCCAAACATCACCATCACAGAACTAAGTTTGGCATACCAGGCACGAGGGCTTTGTTTCATACCATAGAGAGCTTTCTGTAAGTGACACACGTGATTCTCCCCCAGAGCAACATACCCAGGAGGTTGCTCCATGTAGACGTCCTCCTCCAGATCACCATAGGGGAAGGCATTACGGACATCCAACTGAGAAATGGACCAACGCCGATTAACAACCAGGGACAGGAGAACGCGAATAGAGTGCAAGCGGGCCACCGAAGCAAAGGTTTCAGCATAGTCCAACCCGTGAGTTTGCGTAAAACCACGAGCAACTAGGCGAACTTTGTAGCGGTCAATGCTACCGTCGGGGCGATGCTTGACAGTGAAGATCCACCGACACCCAACAACCGAAGTATCTGGCTAACGAGACCAATCCGCGAGTAACGCTATCCTGCACCAAGATGTAGACGCCCCGACCCTACTCAAGGCCCAAGCCAATCCTCCTGTCCGTCTGCAAATCATGAAAGGTACAATGAAATGGGTAAA
>JAMKQA010004734.1:0-31274 GCA_024699735.1 Posidonia australis | reverse complement strand
TATGCAACGCTCGCAGCGATGAGAGGAGGGGGAGTCTGCGAGAGGAGGGACGCGCCGGGAGGGGGGCAGTCTGCGAGAGGAGGCTCGCAGTGGCAGGTTGTGGGAGGAGGCTCGCGTGTTTTTTCGCGAGAAGGAATGACTCTGGAATGGAATGGGATTCCTTAGATTTTGAGATGGAATGAAATTCCTATCCTCAATAGGAATTTGATTCCCAAGGGAATGAAATTCCAGTTCTTTTTTTTGTACCAAACATTGGAATTGCATTCCAATGTGATTTTTCATTCCATTCCCTTTCATTCTAGTGCTCATTCCAGCGTACCAAACGCAGCATTAGATTCCATCACGACAAATCGTATTAGCTGGCTTAAGAGTGTTTGCTTAGCAAATTTGGATTTCCTAGACAGCTTGGACCAAAGCAGTTTTCTTTTAACCCTACATAATTTGATGGGTGCGACATACATGATTTGACTCCAAGCAGATTTTTATGGTTTTTAATAGATTGTATGACATCATTTTATGTGCCACATGGAGTATATAACAATTTTCTATAGTTCCGTATTGTTTATCATTTGCACCTCTCATTCTTTCTCCAGCAGCAATTAATAGTTGTAAAATGATCAATTAAGTGCAGATACGATGACACTAATAATATGATGTGGTAGTGGGCAGAGTCAAGCATGTTTAGATTGTGTTCAGCATATTGCATACGTTTTTCTGGTTCAAGGTTTGTCAGACAAGGTTACCGTTTATTTACATAACCCTTTCTTTGATATGTAATAAGAAAAATAAGCATAAATATAAAGTAATATTAGTATGATGATATTATTATTATTTTATTTATAAGTGATTTTCTTTTTAAAATGAACAAGTATGTAAAGGAAAATAATAACTCTTATTCCAATTTTATTCTAAGTACACAAAATTTGACTAGAATTAGAATCCTAGAGTCAAAGAAAATTGAGAAAAATTGAATTTCCTTAGAAAATAAGGGAATTTGATTTACTTTTGACTCATTTCCTAGTTTCTGCACATGTCTTGGAAATAATGAGAAAGTGAATTTTGAATGCGTGTGAAATTAGAAGATCATATATTTTTATTGTTAAATAATTTCATGCACTTTATTTGATAATAAAGTTTATTAAAAATATTATAATATTTAAATGAATAAAATTAAAAATATAATGCACCATTATTTGATTATTAATAAATAAAATATATTATTATCATAAGCATTTTTTATAACAAAGTTTACTAAAAATATTATAATTACTATATAAATAATATAAATGTTAAAGTATATGATTATTTGATAATAAGAAGTACTAAAATGATTAACTATTATTAAATAATAGAATATAATACTATCGTGTATCATTATTTGACAACAAGATTTACTAAAACACTTATATATTATTAAATAAATAAAATAATTTACCATTATTTGATAAGAAACTTCATTAACATCTTTATATATCTTAAATGAAATAATTTAATATTATTATACAATAATGTTTGATAACAATGTCTATTATAATCATTATATATTCTAAAATAAATTAATAAAATATTATCATAATAATATAAATATAAATAAATATTATTATACATAATTATTAGACAATAAATTTTCTAAAATCATTTTGTATCAAACATATATAAATTATATGAAAATCATTCATTTATAAGAAAGAACTTAATGAAATTGAGTATATTATGACCTTAATTAAAGAAGATGAATTACAGTGAAATTTTAATGGGTGTGCAAGAAAATGAATTTCATGATGTTTATACATACATAGGAAAGTAGTGGAATTGGTCTCTTGTCAAATCATTTCCTTTATTATGCATAAACACATTGATTTAGATAATCAACAAGCGACTAAATTTCCTCTAAATCAATTCCAGTACTTTCCAAGTACATAAACTCGTCCTAAGATCTATTTTGGATCCAAAGAGGACCAAAGAGATTCAAATGAAGTAGCATACATATATGCTAATAAATTAGATTATATGGTTAATTACAGTTTACCTCCTTCAACTATTTGTGTTCTTCAACTTAATACCTTAAACATTTTTTCGTTACAACTTACTTCCTCAACTATGGTAAATTACAACAAACCCTTTTTTCAGGTAAACAGTGTTAAATTTTTGAATGGTCTGATCAATTAACCCTCCTTAATTTATCATTCTAGTGTTAAATTACAGTTTACCTCCTTTAACTATTAAAGTTTTGCAATTTGGTACCTTAAACGTTTTTTATTACCTTGTCCTCTTCTTGCCTCTCATCTCTCCCCTACTCCTCTTGGTCTAGGAATTCTATTCCCCAAAACCCTATTTTAGATGATATCCTTAGATGGGATACCCATGATGATTCCATGAATTTTGTTCTAAAATAGGTATCATGATTAGCGACTGTTCAAAAGCCAAAAGGCTACTCGATTCTATTAGATTTCAACACAATCTCTTTGTTTCTAATTGAGATTTTGATAATGACTGTGTTGAGCTCTTTCGAACTCTACCTTATTAACTTGTTGCAGATTGCTGATCTACTTTTATATCTACTTTGGTAATGATTGTTTTAGCATGGAATATTTGTGGTCTAAGAAGTAAAACTAAGCTTTGAGAGCTCAAGAATCTTGTCCATATGAATAAGGTAGATGTCCTTATTATTCTCGAAACCAAAGCTGATTCCTTTTCCAATAACACCTTGTGTAAGGTCTTGCTGGAGGTATCCTGATGAGTTGGGATGATGCCTTGTCCTCCCAGGTGGAGATTTTTCATGGTACTTTTTCGTTTTCCATCAAATTTAGAAACCATTCAAATTCTTTTAAATGGTGGCTCACTTGGGTTTATGGCCTTAGCTCAGCCTTGTCCAAACTATAGTTTTTGGCTGAACGTAGGCACATTCAAACTATTGTTTGGGGAAACCAGGTCATTGGAGGGGACTTTAATATTATTAGATTCTCCCATGAATGGTCTAATGGATCTTATTATACCCCATTGATGGTAAATTTTAATGACTTCATTGCTAATGCCAACCTTCTGGATTTCCCCCCTAATAACTTCTCCTTCACTTGGTTTAATTTTCAAGAGGAAGAAATTATGGTTAAACTAGATCAATTTTTAATCTGCCCCAACTAGGAGTCTCATTTCCCATCCACTATTTGTTCTGGTAAAGCCAGAATCGTTTCTAATCACATCCCTATTTTCCTTGATACTAAGCTGGTTGGGTGGGGGCCTTTTCCCTTCAGATTTTGTTGATCCTGGCTATTAAAGGAAAGTTTTGATAATGTTTTCAGGGACTACTAGGATCAATTCTCCTCTAATGTAGATCTCATTGCAAATCTCTCTTATAAACTCAAAGCCACTAAAAATGACATCAAATCTTAGTTACTTACACAAAGAGATAACTATCAATCTAGGCTTTTGGAAATTGAGAGTACGGTCCAAAGTCTAGATGTTCAAGATGAATCATGTCCATTAACCCAAACCCAATGGTAGCAAAAACATGACCTAAGATCCGAACATCTTCTTATTCTTAAAGGCTAAGAAATTTATTGGTGGCAATTAACGATCTCAGGTTTAGTGGCTTAAGGAAGACAACCTAAATATATCTTCACTTATTATAAAAGGTATCAGATCTGAATTAGTGCATTCTATCAAAAAAGCTATTAGTGATCACTTATTTACACTTTTTAACAACCCTCTCTTTCTTGCTTTCACTCTTAATTGGGATATACCTCCTCCAAACATGGTACCCAATGCACATCCTAATGAAGGCCCCTTTATTGAAATAGAAATTAGAGGCAGTGTCTTCTCCCTACTTGGAGTTAAATCTCCAGGGCCATATGACTTTCCAATGTGTTTTATCACCATTTCTGAGACTTGGTTAAGGAAGATCTATTTCAAGCATTCTACTTTCTATACTAGTGTCTGGATACTGATATCCTCAAATACATCAACCAAACCTTTATTGTCCTTATTCCTAAAAATCTAAATGCTGAGATGGTCCAAGATTATCGACCAATTAACTTACTTAACAGTAGCTATAAAATTATCGCCAAATACTTAGCATCTCAACTTTAGCCTATTTTGAATATCATTATTCATGACTCTCAAAGTGCCTTTTTGAAAGGACAAAACATCAGTGACTGCTTTTTAATGGCCCAAAAAACATTGCACTTCCTTCACTCCTCCAATACTAAAGGAGTATTGGTTAAATTAGACTTTGAAAAGGCATTTGATAATGTCAACTAGGACTTTCTATTAAATACCTTAGTTGGCTTTGGCTTGGGTTCCAAATGGATATCCTAGATCAAAATTTACATCTCTATTGCAAAATTTTCTGTGTTAATAAATGGTTCCCCAAAAGCATATTTCAATGTCACTAATGGATTTAGATAAGGGGATCCTCTGTCCCTTCTCCTATTTATTTTAGTTACTCATATCCTTAATAGGATGTGATGTCTTGGAAAAGATAATAACTTGACCAAAGAAATAAATTTTCCCCATAATGGACCTGATGTCCTTAATATTCAATATACCGATGATACTTTACTTTTCCTAGATCCATCTGAGAGTTGTTTGATAAACCTCAAGAGAATTCTATGTTGCTTTCAAGCTAGCTCTAGTCTGAGAATCAATTTTCATAAATCATCTCTAATCGAAATTGAGATCACCAATAATCTATCAAAGAGACTCAGCTCTATTCCAAGTTGTGTCTAGGCCCCTCTGTCCATAAATTATCTTAGTATTCCTCTAAACTTCAAGAAAGCCTCCTATAATGATAGGGCTGCTATATTGGATACACTCCATACTAGGCTGGACTTGTGGAAAAGTAGATACCTATCCTTGGGAGGCACCTCACTTTACTCAACTTTGTTCTTTCAACTATTCCTACGTACTACTTATCTATCTTACATGTTCCAATCAGAATTGAAAAAGAAATTGATAAAATCCATAAACGTTTTTTGTGGAAGTCCAACTCTAATTTCAGGGAATACCATCTTATTAGATAGTAGAATATCTATAGAAAAAGCACCATGATGGACTAGGGATAATCAATATTCGAAATTTCAATACCACCCTTAAGTGCAAGCTCCTATGGAATCTATTCTCATGTAAGGAAAACACCAAACGATGCCACCTGGTTAGATGTAGATACCTTAGAAACAACAATCAGGTGCTATACTAAACATTACCTCTAGCAATATATCCCCTCTATGGAAAGAACTGAAATCTTGCTTTGAGATTATCAACAACTTCAACTTCTTCTCAATTCACAATAGTAAGTCCATTTTATTCTAGGAAAGTAGATGGAGAGACCAGATGCCTCTTAACTTTGTTTATCTTGACCTCTTCTATTTAGCAAAGAACAAAAAATAGTCTCTTGCCAAATTGATATCCTCTTTTCATCACCATGGAGCTAACTTATTCAAGCTCAGCCTGAATCACTCTTTTGCTTTATTACCTCAACTTGGCAGCATCATTAATTCAGTTACTCTCACAACTAAAGCAAATTCTATTTCTTGGACACTTTATTGGTCTAATGCTTTTATGGTTAGAAGTTGCTATAATATTCTCAACAATAGGGGGTTACGTTATCAATTTAGGTTTACAATCTAGAAATGTGTGGTCATGCAAACTATTAAAGGTTAAGGTACTTGCTAGGCTTGCAATGAAGGATAAAATTTCGACTCATGCAAACCTACATAAAAAAGGATGGTTAGGCCTGTTTCATTGTGAAATATGTGATTTTCAAGAAGAATCAGCTACCCATATTTTCTTTTACTGCGTAGTCTCACAAGCTATATGAAATTTCATCTTAAATAACACTAGCTATCATTTATCTAATATAACCTTAGCTCAAATCTTTACTTTGAAGCAACAATTTAAATTCCAAATATTCTAGCCACTTTTTGGTGTCTCTGGTTACACCACAATGAAGTTATTTTTTGCAATAAAAGACGAAATATTACCTCAATATTTTTTCATATTATATCTCTAACTTCCTTTGGGTTAGACAATGTGGTTTATAGACTAGATGTGGCTACCACTACTACATCTACCAACTTCAAAACCATGTAGCATAGTTGGGATTTCAACAACACCACTCAGGGTCAAGCTAATGTTGACTCTGGGCTCACCCTAGCTAAACAAGGACTTCCCACTGAGCCTAATGCAAACTCTGAATGGGGAAGATGAGAAGATAACAACTCTACTCCTTAGATGTGACTATGCTCCTTTTTTTGTAGGCACTTAGGCCTTCACTTGCTACTATATATAGTTGATGTAATATTTTGCATTAGCCCTTCAGGATTATAATGCTTATGTATTTTCTTGACGGTGGTACTCATCATCAAGTGTTTTTCTTAATATACCTACCATTTACAAACTTCCACAAGGCTTTTTATTCACCTAGGCTAGCTCTTTAGTTTCTCTACTTAAGGCATGTATAAACATGTGCTTAACACGTATGGTTCTATTATGCGGTGCCAATGAAGAACAATGAAAATTCTAATAAACCACAAAGAACGATATTGGAAGGAAAGAAAGAAGAGATACTTGCTAAGGTGTTGATTCTATTAAAGCAAGTCCTAAAAAAGGTGGCACCTTGTTTTGGAGACAACCTAAGCTTCACCATTGTTAATACGTTGTAAAGTAATGAGTGAGTGAAGAAGAATGGGTAATGAGTTGTGTCCTATGAAGAGCACATTATATTGACAGCCAAAGTGTTCATGTAACACCCTTGGGTGTCACAACCCAACATACTAACACATACCTAGCCAAACTAAATAAATAATTCAAAATAAATGTAGAAAATTTAAAATAAATAACTGAAACAACACTTAACTCTACTTAGAACTTGTGGTGTGTAGCTATATGGCTCCATTTCTATGAACTAGATGGAACTGCGACTCCACAATCTACACCTGTCAGAAGAAAAATAGGAAAATACATGTGAGTGACATCTAATAGTCACTAACACATGCCTACCAACTACCAGAAACAACAAACCGAAATTGGAGTTGCTAGTACTCAGTTCCCAAAGCTACATGGCTGCCTCTCACAGTAGCACCAAGTTTGAAACTTGAAAAAAGGGCACCAAAACTTGTAGAACTCTATTGCAGACAAAAAGAAATCCATTTCAAAACAGACTTTTCAAGACCATTTTCTTCTTTCTTTTCCAAAACAAGTGCATCTTTGAAATCTCTTTATGCATTCTTGGAATGGCTACACTACACCAACACAGTCCAAAAACCAACACAAAACCACATCTCAAAACCAAGGTCTCCTCTCGACTAGAGCTTGGAATTTGAAACAGAGCTTAGAAAAACCACAATTCACGCACCCTACGTATAAACCTGTCATGTCACTCTAGCCACAAGTAACTGAGTAGCCCACAAGTAGCTACCGAAGTACATGTGACACTGTGGCAAAACCACCCTGTGCAGGAGCCTCCTGCCTTGGGTCCTTACTCTAAGAACCCTCCAAAGGTCTACTCTAGGACAAATACAAGGTACATTCTCTTAGCATCCTAACTTGAGCACTTGGGAACTTTAACCTTGGTCCCTACCAACACTTGCAGCCACAACCTCGAACTCGTGCCTTACCCTCTAGGGGTATCAATCGTCCCTAGTCCGTCAGTATGATCCTACAACTGTTGTGACTCCTACCACTCAACTGTGGATGCGGGATTTTTTTGTTTTATTTTGGGAGGAGGTGCACGTTTCGTGCACCTTGGATTCGTTTCACCAACTCGCTTTGTCCCATGTGTTGTATCCGTCTCGTTCACTCCACGGATGATGGAAATGAGGTGATCACCACTCTCGATTTGCTTTCGTCGACCCTCGAGACGCCTAGGCAAATGTAAATATTGTAGGTTCAGCTACTATAGGATAGTGCCAACACTACCTATAGGTTCCTGTACAAGGTGAGCTCCTTCTTCCTCTTTTCTTTTCTACTCTCTCTTTCAGAATTCTCCACTCTCCCTCGTTAATTCTCTACTCTCTAGTCTCTCTAAAAATTCTGGTCCCCTCTGATTAATGTTTATTTCCCTCAAAGGCTGGGGGTACCTCTCTATTTATAGGGGGACGAGGGAACCTTAAAAAGGCAAAATGATTCGAAATTGGCAAGAATGTGCAACTACCATCAAAGTTTTCAAATTTAGGAGCGTTAAACGCCTGAAACAAGCCGTTTAACGTAAGACGCCTAGAACTGGGCGTTCTATGCACTTTCGATGTCAGCTACCAGCCAAGAGTCTTTAACCCTCAATTAATGGTTGATTAAGATGTGATTAGCACCTAATCACTCTACCACGCCATTAGAGGAAGTCCAAACAAGGCAAGGATTCAAAATATGAACCTTGCTAAAAAAAGGAAAGAAAGGTGACGTGGAGGCCTAGATCACGAGCGTAGAATGCCCATAAATGGGCATTCAACATAGAACGACCCATATCTGACGTACAACACCCTCCTCCAACAAACTTTCCAAATATGGCTCAAAGATTCACAATCCAAAATTGAAGGATGTGATGGGCAACATTATCCAACATGAAAGGAAAGTATCTCCGTTGAAAATGAAAAAGAGCATCAGGTCCCATTAAGGAAAAAAGGCCAAAAGGGGAAGAGAATCCATAGGAACATTGTAAAACACCATATTATATGTGTTTAATGTAGAACACCCAACTTATGGCGTTCAACGTAATACGCCCAATTATGGACGTTTTACACAAAGATTAGGCACAACAGGACTTATATCCCGGAGAAGAGGTCCTAAACAGTATGCTAATGCAATGCTACTCTATAGGGAGTGTCAAAACGGGATATCTACATTAGCAACCACAGCTTCAACTCATACCTGACCCTCTAGGGGTATCAATTATCCCTGATCCATTAATATGATCCTACAACCCTTATGGTTTATACCAAAAACAACAAAAATCATTTTCCAAAACCATTGCAAATCTATGCAATTCTTTTACAAATTCCTTTGGAAACCCTTTCGAAAAGCTTTCCAAAACTACCATGAGAATGACACAAAAATTCTACGAAAAGCCATGCAAATCACAAAACTCTATACATGTAATAAGCTAGAATGATTCATGAGACAATGCTCAAAAGAAAACCATAAAAAACCCAGCCACAAAACAACAAAAAACCCTTGATCGATGTCACCCTCGAGTAGAAAGGAAGCCAACCGAACCCATTTCTCTTTGAGGTACTCCATGCTTTCCAAAATTTTCTCCACCTACAACAGCTCGCACTCCTCAGGTTTATCTCGACCTTTGAAGGTCAAAGCATGGAGACGGTGTGACCATGTCAACCGAACTGACTTTGTGCGAAGGAACGCACGAAGATCGATAAGGTCATGGTAAAATGGTGAATCCGAGGAAAGATACTTGACTCGAAAACACCAAAATAAAGTAAAAAGGATAAGGAAAGAGATTTGCCACCTAGTCTATTTGGGATCGAAAGATGAGGAAAATCAAATGTGAGAAAACGCAATAAAATGATGAAAATGAATGTAAATGTATGCTTTTTGTCTAATGGATGCAACACAGTAATTATTGAGGGTTAGAGAAAGAATAAGGACTCCTATTACTCATGGAGAAGGTGTTAAGCACCCCATATGCTTGACGAATCAGTCTTTCTTGGCTAACAGCTCGCATGTATGGCAAATGCAGATGTATGCTTGCTTAATCTATGATAGATGAATGCTTGCTTAATCTATGATAGATGAATGCTTGATGTCATGATGCATGCTGAGAGTGATGATCTGGATGTAGGAAAACAGGATTGAAATACATGAGATATGCACGCATGTGCTTTAGCCAACTAGCCTGTTCTAGAACTGGCAAACCACAAGAGCAGGCTGTGGTACCTAGACGCGAGTCTAGTACACGAGCCCTGTACGCGAGTCAAGATATGTAGTAGACTAGTGACCTTTTCATCACACAATGAAGATGTAGGATGATGCAAGCATGAAAGTATGCACTAAGGATGCATGAATGAATCACATTGACCAACTGTGAACAACAAACATGGACCTAAGATGCATGAATATCTCTCTCAACCTCCCTCTTCAATCGACAGGCACCATTGTCTCGCACATCCATGGAATCCAACTGTGAGCTTCGATGAGCCTCGTGGAGGTTGTCTGAGGTGGACGGGAGCAAGAGGAGACAATGGAGATGGATGAGGATGCAATGCGGGTGAGAATGCATGATGTGATTCTCTTCTTGTCGTCAACACTGAGTCTTGCTGGAGTTCAAGGCTCGGCCAGCCATAGAGGCAACAGGGAGCATCA
This sequence comes from Posidonia australis, assembly GCA_024699735.1. Lineage (NCBI taxonomy): Eukaryota > Viridiplantae > Streptophyta > Magnoliopsida > Alismatales > Posidoniaceae > Posidonia > Posidonia australis. The sequence continues at coordinate 20,966 of JAMKQA010004734.1, read as the reverse complement.
GCGAACATCCAAGGTTGCTTAGTGGAGAGTGAGGAAGGGCAAGGTGTACCAAAGTGGGTGGTCATTGTGCTCATGGGCCATCGACCTAACACAAGCTACATGAACCCATCATTGATGCTTGAAATGGAATGCATGAATGACAGAAAGCATGGGAAAATGCCGATGAAAAACATGTTGATAGAATGATGAGAAAACAAAGTAACCCAAACAAAAAAGGCCAAGCACATTCAACATAGGAAGAGGCTTACCAGTGTGTGTGGTTGGGCTGTCCTTCTAGCATGCGGCTTGCGACGACGTTCCTCTAGGCTAGTGATGCCCAACGGCAAGACATGGGACGTTGGCAATGGTGCTGGAGGCTCAAGTGCATGGACCGAGGCTGGTTCAGGGGCTGGACTGGCTATGAGGATATGTAGTGGGTGTTTGGTTGTAAGGCAGTGGCTAGGATGTGTTAGGAAGGCTACAGAGGTAATGTGATGGCTAGAAGTGATGGTCGGATGATGGAGGAGGTTGGGTGATGATTGGGAATGGTGGATAACAAGAGAAGATATAGTAGGGCCTATGTAGTTGCTGGGGTTTCAATGCAACAGGGGCCAACTGCAGCAGGGACTTGGCTGTGTCCTAGGGTGTGGTCAGAAGTGGTGGTGGTCACACTGGTCGACGATGGAGGAGGTCGGGTGCTCAGGTAGTATTGGTGTGCTAAGACCAAGGCAAGAGAGCGAGCTTGTTTGCAGCAGGGGTTGTTTTCTAAAGGGAAGGAAGAATATAGTCATTGATTCAAATCTAGATAAAGGAGGGATGGGGGATGGTTGAGATTAGTTAAATAGGATTGGATTGGGTTAAGTATTCGAAAGAAGGGTATGGTGTTCATCAAATCTGGAGGAACACACTCAGATCCATGCTGGCCAATAGGAAGAGAAGTATTGGTGGTCCATGTGTTAAATGACCAATCGATCCTCTTTAGTGTAGTAGTGACCCAAGGCATCCACGGTGGTCATCTGCGATACTAGAACACGAGCTTTGCCTGCAGTACCAGAACATGTCTGACCTACTGCAGATCCTAATGTAAGGATTCTAGGCCCATTTCTTGAGTGCTAACCATCATATGGGCTTGGGCTTGTGGTTTAGGAATAGTTTAAGGCATTGGGTTGGTTTAGGAATATGTTTATAATGTTGGGCTAGTTAGAGTGCTGAGTGGGTTTCTAGTGTGGGGAAATATCTCATCACCACTAGAGAGTTCTCTTCTGGAGGACTCCATCAATGAGTGACTGCCAAAGTAGAATGTTTATAGATGACTTAGTTGATTCAGCCATGGGTCACCCTTCGATCCTTTAGAACGGCCTTTCTTGAAAGATTACGCAATTCCATGAACCATACTCCTCAACTCCTCATACATCCCACATCATCTGCTTTCTTCACCGACCTATGAGCTTCAAGTAGGAGCCTTCCCCTTGCCTCTCCCTCAGAGTGGCATCCGACAAACAACCACAAATTCACACAAACCATGAAATAATTCAGGTGCATATAATTCATATCATGCAGTCCAACGGAGCCACTAGACCAGACACCCTAGGCTAGTGTACTTAGTGTACCTAGTGCTCTAATACCATCTATAGCGCGCTCGGACATCACAACCCAACATACAAACACACACCTAGCCAAACTAAATAAATAATTAAAAATAAATGCAGGAAATTTAAAATAAATAACTGAAGCAACACCGAACTCTACCTAGAACATGTGGTGTGCGACTATATGACTCCACTTCTATGCACTAGATGAAACTGCGATTCCACAATCTACACATGCTAGAAGAAAGCTAGGAAAACACACGTGAGTGACATTTAGTATTTACTCAGCACATGCCTACCAACTACTAGAAACAATAAACCGAAACCAGAGTCATTGGTACGTAGCTCCCAAAGCCACCACAAAGCTCTCACCAACACAAAGTTCGAAACCTGAGCAAAGCCACCACAACCTGCAAAACTCTATTATAGACAACAAGAAATCATTTTCAAAACATGCTTTTCAAGTCCTTTTTTTTTCATTTCTTTCCAAAACACATGCATCTTTGAAATCTCTTTGTTCACTCTTGGAATGGCCATACTATACCAACCAAGTCCAAAAACCAACACAAAACCATGTCTCAAAACCAAGGTCTCCTCTCGACCAAAGCCTAAAAATCTAAAATAGAGCTTAGAAAAACTATAACTCATGCACTTTGCATGAAAACCTGTCGTGTCACTCTAGCCACAAGTAATCGTCGAAGTGCACTATACTACTGTGGTAGGACTACCATGTGTCAGAGCCCTCCACCCTAGGTATTTACTCTAAGAACCCTCCAAAGGTTCATTCTAGGACAAACACAGGATATGCTCTCTTAACGTCTTTTGTTGGATACCTAGGAACTCTATCCTTGGTTTCTACCAGCACTCGGCAACCATAACTTCAGACTCATACCTGATCCTCTAGGAGTATCAATTGTCCCTTGTCTATCCATATGATCCTACAAATGTTGTAGCTCCTGCAATTCGACAACCATGACCTTAGACCCATACCAGACGCTCCAGGGGTATTAACAATCCTTGGTCTACCAGTATGATCCTACAGTTCTTGTGATTTCTAACAAAATCATGAAAATCATTTTCCAAAACCTTTGCAAATCTATGAAATTCTTTTACAAATTTATTTGGAAACCATTTTGAAAAGCATTTCAAAACAGGGTCGATAATGCCATAAGATTTCTACAAAAAAACCATGCAAAGCACAAAACTCTATTCATACAACAAGCTAGAATGATTCACGAGGCAATGTCCAAAAGAAAACCATAAAAACCAAGCCACAAAATAGCAAAAACCCCTGTTGTAGTTCACTTGCACTAGGGAGTTGTGCCACTCCCTTGCACTAGGGAGTTGCACCTCCTATTATGTTGCCTTTCATAGCTGTAAGCCGAGCTTGCCTGCTATAAACCTGAAACTTCAAATCCTTCAAAAAACATGAATCCAAGTACAAACCTTTTAGGAATTGAAATTCAAGCTATTATGTACACATCCACACAATCCATACACCGATCAAGTTAGAGATCAGCCCAAATTCATCAAAATGGGATGGTTTCCCTTTGTGGGAACCCATCGGAGCCACGACACTTCCATCGCCTAATGATCCCACCTATGGGATCCAACTACCATAACATGCTATAAAAGAGAGAGGTGATCGGGGTAGAGCGCATACCTTACACTGGCGCTTCGCTCTCCCCTACACAGCCATGACTTGATGTCCCAACTCACAACTGGCGGTGACGACCACAGCAACCTAGGAATGACGGCGGCTGTGGCTACCCGCAGCTTCTCTTGGTTGCGGCTCAGCAATAGAAGCAAACCCACGACTCCAATGTCACGATTGCGATGGCACAAAGGCCGTTGAGATGGTGGCAAGCGGCAACGATCTCGCTCGCCCCTTTACTCTCTCTCTCTCTCCTCTCTCTCCTCTCTCCTCACATGCTCTTCTTCCTCCCATCTCTAAGGATGTCTTCCCTCCCAAACCCCTGGCTTCACCTCCTCCTCTCTCTAGTTTCGTGTGTCTTCCACCCGGTGCCATCCCAACGCCCTTTATAAAACACCTATGTCCCGACACCTTTTGCAAAACACAGGCCACAAGCATTCACGTAAAATTCACAAGTTACAATTGATAAAAGGAAGTCACATGTGGCATTGTGGAGTTTGGTGTTTCGCCCCTCCTCAACCCCATGCATTCATGTCATACAATACGCAAAGATACTAGCACAACACATTGAACCAAGAAGAAGCCACAGGCACAATAAGCAGAGCAGAGAATTTAAAGAGAGAGACAATCAGTAGTCTACTTTGATTACCCAAAGAATATTTACAAGTACATGCAATCAAACCTCAATCCACTCAACCAGACACACTACCCAAATACTAAGAATACATTCAGGTGGAAATGAAATCCTAAAACAAGAGTTTATAACATTCAATATGTTAAACTGACAGAGCGAGCACACAAAACATGTCAAGATTACACGTCTGTGATACGTGTCGGAAATATGTGCATACCATATGCGTTTGTTAGATACTGTCCATAGGTGTTAGAGTTTAGTTCATGAAGATGAGTAGTTATCGACTTGCTTTTCCAATGAATAAGGAAAAATTAAGGTCAATCAGGTCATTGATTAAATAGGAATCCCGCAATGAATTTATACAAGTGATAATTAAGACACTAGAAGGGAACAAATGTTCAATGTCGCACTTTATCTTTTTCTCCTTCAACCGTGTTTTTCAACTTTCGTTGAAATCCACGTGTTCATACAAGGACGGAGAAGTAGGGCCGGGTGGGGGCTCAAGCCCTCATTTACTTTGAAAAACAAACGCTAGAGTATTAAATGTTTTAGCAATCAAGCGTTTACAAAAATTACAAAATGTAAATAATCAACTAAATTACAATTACAAAAGTTTAGAAGTTTTTTTTATACATGCTTTTTGTTGAAATTTTGACAAATTTAACAATGATATAAATTGATCAAGTAATTTACATGAACTTAATGAATTATTATTTATTATTTAAAATGCATATTAAAGCATGTATATGTAATATGTTCGAAAAGTAAACCAAAAATAGTTATACTCCTTATGAAATTGTAATATGATTTCTATACCAAAAATAGTTACACTCCTCGCAAAATAGTTACAATCCATAATACTATTGAAACAATATTACTAAATCAAAAACTCTCCTCATGAAACAGTAATACTAAAAGTGAAACTAAATTGAAGATAATACAAATCAAACAGTTATACAATTCTAGAAACAAACTTCAACAAATGTAATTGAAATCTAAAATATAATTAACGTGAATTCAATAGTAAATTCAAAATATATACTGCCTATATGCTAGTTACTTTTAAACTACAATAAATAAGGATAAAATCAGAACAAATAATTGAAATTTGTTCAATCCCAAAATATTCTCAATGCACGTATTGATTTAATTTTCAGCTCTTAAATAATGACATATTTTATATATAGAAATTTTAAATATTGTGTGGACGTGAGATATTTTCAAACCAGAACAAATATAGAACAAAACAATCAAGTCATAAGAAAAACATAGAAGATTACTATATTTAAATTTTCGGATTTGGTGCCATCAATATCTATGTAACTACCAATTCATCTTCCAAAATTTAAAATTTCTATATTTTGTACCATTACAAATCCACATAACTATCAACTCATATTCCAAATTTAAATATCAAACAATAATTTACTTTATTTTATAAATTAAAAAAAGACAAGACAAAACTACTATAGAAATGAAAGTGATTTTAATGACAACCACTAGATGTAACTGATATATATATATATACACACACACACACATATATACATACACATACTAGTTGACCATCCTAATAGATCTCCTGAATGACCACACTAATAGATCTATAACTCACTTAGCAGACAATAAAACCTTAGTAAGGGTTTACTTTTGGTAGGAAGAAGAAAAAAATGTTGACATGAAGTAGTGTGTTGAATGTGGTTGAAAGTGACTTTACATTATGGCACAACTAGTTAGGTCACATATGCTATAAGGTTTACAATTACTTCCCAAAGTGGGGAATTTGTCCAACATAAAAGGTACACATCTGAACCCATATGTTTATTGTTTAGCTGGTAAGCATCAATGTTTCTTTTGCCAGCGAAAATGTGTCTTTTAGAAAATCTCCTATCTTAAGTAGTGTCTTTATTGATGTTTATGGGCATTGAATAATAAAAATAAGAATAAAAATAATGTAATATTAGTATAATGATAATATCATTATTTTATTTAAAAATGATGAATAAGTATGTAAAGGAAAATAATAACTCTTAGTTAACAAAAAAAAAAAACTCTTATTCTAGTTTTATTCTAAGAATTATTTCGTATCCAAAGAGAGGACCATAGAGATTCAAATGAAGATACGGATATGCTATTAAATTAGACAGTAGTTAAGAACGGTTCCACAAGGCTTTTTAATCGTCTAGGTCAGGTCTTTAGTTTCTAATCAGGGCATGCATATACATGTGCTAAACGCGTATGGTTCCGTACGTGGTGCCAGCGAAGAACATGAAAATTCTAATAAACCTCAAAGATCAATATCGGAAGGAAAGAAGACATACCTGCTAAGGTGTTGATTCCATTGAAGCAAGTCCTGACAAAGGTGACACCTTGTTTTGGAGACAACTTAGGATCCTCCATTGCTAACACTAGGTAAAGTAATGAGCGAGTGAAGAAGATTGGGTAATGAGTTGTGTCCTGTGTGGACGCTGAGAAAGAGCACAGTATATATATTGACAGCCTATGTGTTCATTTCGTGAAGATGAGTAGTCATCGACATGTTCTTCCAATGAATAAGAAAAAAACTTGAGATCAATCACATCATTATTTATTGATTCAATAGGAACCCCGCGTCGAATTTTTACAAGTGATACTTAAGATTCCCAAAGGGCACAGATGTTCAATGTCACACGTTTTCTTTTTCTCCTTCAGCCGCGTTTTTATTCATTGGTTGAAATCGACGTAATGACAATGGAACAGAGCAAACAATGTTTTTCTTATCTGACATTTAAATTCGATAAAATACATAATATCTAAGTCTTTATCCAAAAAAAACAATGGACGGAACAAGTAAGGCCGTCTGTGGGCTCAAGCCCTCATTTACTTCGAAACAAACGCTAGAGTATCAAATGTTTTAGCAATCAAGAGCCTCTAAAAATTAGAAATGTAAATAATCAAGTAAATTATAATTACAAAAGTTTAAAAGTTTTTTTTTACACAGGTTTTTTGTTGCAATTTTGACAAATTTAACAATGATATAAATTTATCAAGTAAATTACATGAACTTAATGAATAATTATTTATTATTTAAAAATACATATTAAAGCATGTATATGTAATATGTTCGAAATTCATATATATTATTTAAGCTCTACTGGCACAAAATTCTAGCTTCGTCCTTAGATTGACATAGTCAGTTGCTGTGATATATCTCAAAACTTCATTGCAGTATTTAATGTACGTGTATTGGATGGCGAACTACTCCACATGTAACCATTCTGGAGGAGGGGAAAAGATTATCTGATTTTGTATTTGGAATCTTCAGCTAAAGTTTATATCGAGATAGTTATTTGTGTTTTGATCCCTTAGTAATACACAAAATGAATGCTACTTTGATAGTTCCATTACATACAAACAAGTCAATTTCTTCTTTTCTTTTCTCAATTCTACTTAAATGCCCTACCTTTCGAAGTTGCTTGCCTCCACCTCGGATATATATATATTTTAGATCAGATTGTCAAAAATAGATAACAAAAGTATATGAATTTTATATATTAAAATTTAATTTTAAGATTTATTCATGTCATATTCATCACAAATAAAATATAAATGTAAAAGTATACCTGAATTTATAAAGAAATCTTTGCTTCTCTATTCAGATCTAGTCTCAAGATGGGAGTAAGAGAGAAGAAAACCAAAACTTAAAGTTTAGGAATCATGACCCCAATATATAGAAATCTATAATATTGCATATTTCCAGTTTGGTCCATCAACAAATGGAAAAATGCTCTAATATTCTCTACACATATTAACCCACATTACTTAATATATTAATTGCCTTAACTCAAAAAACTAAATAGATAACTATAATGAGTCTAATAAGAAAATAGCCTACAATATTTTAATTGATTTTACATTGGTTCATATTTTGCTGGATTTAACCTAATAATCTCTCACTTGAGCCACACATAAAATTAACAATTAAAACATTAAAACTTTATGAGTTCCAAATGACTATTTTAACAGAGACATCTTACAATTCGGTCTATGAATTGTACCAACATAGGATCAAAGAAGTATTCATTACTCTAAGCATAATTCAACCCACAATGGTTACTAATACTAATACAACCAATGACATTGATCAAGTGTGGATGTGTGGCATGGAATTTAATAAGGTGATCTACATACATCCATATCCAACTGATCCAAACTTTAGTAAGATCAATATAAATATCCAAAATGTAAATAACTCAAAACCTTATTTATGCAGAAAACAATGTTTATAACAACAGAGTATCCAAATACAAACTCCTACTAAACTGATTCATCATCAAATAATACAAGTCCATATAAACAACATCCTCATGAAAGACCATGGGTGGTACTTCGTTAATAAGTAGATCCACAATCATGAAGTTTGTCTCAATATGCTCTATAGATAATTGAGCATTCTGGATTATTTCTTTCACAATCATGAACTTAATGTCTATATGCTTAGACTATGATGAGCTCCTTTTGTTATTGGAATATAACACTATAGTTTTATTGTTACAATATAATTTAAGCGGTCTTTCAAATTCATCTATAATCTGTAGACCCGTGATAAAATTCCTTAGCCATATTCTCTATTGTATTCCTCATAGCATGCTTTGTACTCAGCTGCTATAGTAGAATAAGCTATAAGTGTCTGCTTGACACTGTTCCATGATATAGCTCCTCCTACAAACAAGTACACATAGTCTGAAGTGGATTTACGACTATCTAGGCATTCAGCAAAATCAAAGTCAAAATACCCAATGATCTCCAGCTAATCCGATTTCTTATACATAAGTGCGGAGTCTTTAGTTCTTTACAAATACCACATGACCCGCTTAAGTACATTCTAATGATCCATATCTGGATTACTTAAGTATCTGCCTAACATGCCAATAATGTATGCGAGATTCGAACACGTACAAACCTAAACATATTGTAGACACCCCGATTTTGTAGTCACTTGGTGGTAGACCTCTCGGATCGTGCTTTGGTTGTAGTGGACCCAACCTGATCCTTTAAACCCAAAAAAAGCCAAAACCTGTCCTAAAACCTAAACTAGTAGCCCGAGTCCAAACCAAACACCATAGGTCCAACCATAAACCCCTTTTAGCCCACAAAGAGAAAACTAAAACATAAACCTAAAAATAGACTAAAACTAAAGTCAAACCTAAAGCTAAAGATAAACTAAAACCAAGACCAAAGATAAACCTAAAAGAATAAATAAAAATAAACTAAAACCAAACCTGAAAATAAAAAATAAATAAGCACAGACCCTAAAACAATAAACCCAAATCAAACCCACATGTAACACCTTGAACCTAGGTACGCTACCTAAATCATAGTATCACAAGTAATCATAATAATTACAACATTAATTTAACAACTGTAACTAACTAAGGCTCATCTCGAAGAATAATGTGTGGCTAGTAGCTCTTACTCGGGTACCAGGACTAGACCGCACCACCAACTGCACCTGAAAACCAAACAAAGCACACGTGAGTGACATCTAAGTCACCCAGTATGTGCCCCACATACACACACGACAAGAACCTCGACAAAACCACAAAGACACAACTTTTAATTTACAAAACATGGTTCTCTTTTAAAATCCATTTCAAAACATCATTTCTCTTTTCTTTTAAAACACTTGGAATCTCTATCCAAAGCATACCTTTTTAAAAAATTCACATTCTCTTTTTCAATGCTTGGAATTTCTTTCCAAAACCATGTTTTTTCTCAAAACTCATATTTTCTTCTTTTTATGCATTTTAAAACTTTTCCTATATTCCAAGAAAAGTCCATATTCTAGAATAGATCCATCCTAAAACACAAGGCCTCATAGGACTCAAAAATAAACCACAAACAATGGCTGGTAACTGATTAAAATAAAATTCTAATTTATTACTAGGATTTTAAAAAGAAATACAAGTCAAATCCTAGCCAAACCACACCTTTTAATTTCCACAAGTCCAAACACTTTTCTTGTTAATTTCCACTTTTCTTATTTATATTGCCTTAATCAGGAGTAACCAGACACACAAGCAGTAACTGAGGACACTATTTCTCCTACCTCTTGCACTATAGCAATGAAGTTCTCCATGCTGGAGGACACCACACCGGCCAACTGGCCTCAATTTCTTTTCATATCCATGGGGATATGCCTTTTTCTAACGTCCCATCGGCGACTTGAATATCTAGTTTATATACCAAGCTAAGCCTACACCGTCTCAAGCTCGGTGACTACGGTAATGTCTGACAATTGATATCTTATCAATTTGCCGACACCAACGCCTCATGGTCCCACATTGGCAACTACGATCGTATCTGATAATTGATTTTATTATTGGAGTATCATTCTCCCATCACAATGTCGACACCAATTCCTGTGGCTCTAAAATAAATTATTATTTTCTTTTTTAAAACTCTTGGGTTTTTCTTTCTAAAACTATTAATCATTCTCTTTTCTTTGCAGGGAATCATTCCCAATCCAAACATGACTCCTCATTAGGTCCCAAACTCAACATCATACAAAAACCAGGCATTCATATTTGTTATTGGGTCTCATGCCCAAAATCACATCGAACCACATACCCATTATCCATTTAAGATCATCTATTTCCATTTTCATACATATCCATTCATTTGGGCCAGGGGTCAAATTCGGCTTGCCGATTTGGAAATCGGTCAACCAAAATCTCTTGTTTCAGTTGACCGAAATCCTTTGATCGTCTGAATTCCACTGGTTCAGTCAACTAGGACATTTCGTTCCATCGAAATTCCCTGATTCAGTAGTCCAGCTGTTTTCGGTCTACCAAAAATAGGCATCTGGTAGAATACTGATAGGAAACGGTATGCCGAATCCAATTCAGCATACTGAAATCTCTAATTTCAGTAAACGCCCTCTATTTTCGACCCATCCATTCGTTGGAATTGGGACCTCCGATGGACGCAACAAACACACCTCATAAATCTTGAATAAAACATAAGGTGTAGACCTCTAAGTCTAGTTCAAAATCCCCCAAGCAATTTGCAAAACCATCAAGCATGCTAGTCACATAAAAATCACAAAGACATGAAACTCATACGTAACTATTGTAACACATACGCCATTTTCAACCAAAACTCATGAAATCCTTACAATCTTAGCATGATCTCTACACATTCATACTATCACATTCCCATCCTTTCTACTATTTTTTCATGATTTTTCATGCATTTTTCCTTATTTTCATGTATTTCACACATTATTGTCAACGAAGAGGAAAGAGGAGGAAAGGGACCACGTACCTCCTCCGATGAGCTTCTCCTCCTTACAACGACGCCCGGTCTCCAACGATGCACCCCGACTCCCGATTCCTTTGGTTGCTCCCTTACGCACACACCTCCCCCTCTCTCTTCCTTTGACTTCTCGATTCGTCTCCTCTCCTTTTCCTCCTCCTCCGCTCAGTTCCCTCCTCTTTTATCTCCTCCTCCACCACCCATCACGTTGACCTCTGGCCCCATCACTCTAGCAACAGGGGGGACAGGATGGCACGAGTGAGCTGTGGAGGCATGGGTGAGTGTGGGAGAAAGGCTCGTGAGGGGGGAAAGAGGGAAGAAGAAGATAAAAAGGAAAAAGGAGGAAGGAAAGAAAGAAGAGGAAAAAGTCAGGTACGCAAACCGAGACGATTGTATATCCTTTGACCAGATTCCTATTTGGTCCACAACCATAAACAGGTGTACAGAAAGCCAACAAACCTCCACACACACAAGAAACAATAGATTATCCATTAATAAACCATTTATACAACATTACGATTAATTACATGGTTTACAATTAAAAAATAGATAATCATGCCCAAGTGTCACACCACAGGCCTAACCGTAAAGATAAAACCCAAACTTAAACCTAAATCTAAGAAAAAATAATAATAATAAAACAAATCAAAAATAAACTAGACCTAAAACAAACCTAAAAAAGATAAGTAAAAACAAACCAAAATCGAACCTAAAAATAAAAATGAATACAAACCCAAATATAATAAATCCCTACCATAAGCCCACAAGGCCAGTCTAAACCCTAAACCCATGCAAACCCATCCTCACCGTTCGTTCAAGAGCCCTACATCTGACGTCCCTCATGCGAGTAAGAGCCCTATATAAGACTACCAACATAAGAAGAGGAAAAAAGACTTTGGAACTTTTGAACTTGGGAGAAAAGAAAGGGAGGCACGTAAGAGAGAGAAGAAGAGAAAGAGAAGAAGGAAGAGAGAAAAACCCTAGAAAGAAAAAGAAGGGAGACACCCACAAAACCCTAGCCTCTGTGTGATAGAGAGAAAAAAGGAGACGTCCATCGCAACCCCCAACCATCCTCCACATCCAACGGCCACCACCATCGCCAACGGATGTCAAAAATCGTCCACCATGCAGGTATATCTCATATCCTCACTAGGTTTGACTATATGAATGTTGTTTCCATGGTTTCAATGCATGTCAGTGTGTATTTGAAGACTTTCTCGCTGTTTCATTTCAGTTTTATGCGTTACACCTATTTTCCGACGATGGGTCATCAGCCTTTGAATGTGAACAGTAATCCCTCTTCCTCTTTTTCGCATGCATCAGGTCTTCCTCCATGCTTACAGTCTACACGGACCCAACAAACCCGAATAACACGTCCAAACCAAGCGTTCTCAACCCATGAAGTCGACAGCCATGCACCATGTCTAGACCCAATACCCTCAACCCATACCCAACATAGCCTCTTTTCCTTGCACCACCCCATCAATTCGACGTCCTCTTCATCAAACCATACCACACCTAACAACCCTCCATAACCTAGATCCATGCAGCGAAGAGAAAAGAAGAGAGAACCCAACACCACATCCTAACAATCCACTAAAACCCTAGCCAAGTCGCCCAACGAGAGAGAGAGAGAGAGAGAGAGAGAGAGAGAGATCGATAGAGAACAAGGAGAAGTGAAAGGGAGAGGAACTAAACCCTAGTCAAAACCCTAGGCACATACGTGTAGGAAAGAAAGAGAGATAACCTATTCTAAAACCCTAGGGTAGCCCATTCATGTGAGAGGAGGAAGACGACCACTTGTCGCCATGACTAGCAGCGACTGATCTCATCGCTACACCCATAGGTGACGAGATCAGGTGCTTGTCACACTATCAACAGAATATTTTCAGCACCATTTATCCCACAGGCTTTGTTTTTATTATTTGTGTTGATTTTTATTGCCTACAATAGTGATTCAAATAAATAAAATTAATAACATTCTTGTCCATTGCTATTTTGGTTTTTTTAACGATTTCTAGAGTTATTTTCTATCCATCGATAGAGTGGAAACTATTTGCTTGATAGCAAGGTTATAGTTCCTTAGGGTTCTCTATCTGATTAGACCAACTGAGTAGAGCGAACTCGGGCTAGTGCAAGTCGCCTACCCATACTTTGTCTCGATTATGATTATCAGGTCAGGGAACCTAAGGTGTCCAAGGGACATGTTTCAGACTTCACCTTTCTCCCTAAGTCTGTAACAAATCCTAGTAGAAACTTGATATCTTGTTGTTTTGTGTTCATTTATTGATTTGTGGTTTACTAGGACCGACCAATAAGGACAGAATCTTGGGTTGTGGCTCCTCTTTAGTGAGACAAACCCACAGTCTAGGCCCGCTTGGTGGACCCTAACGAAGGTCAAGGAGCAGTACCAAAGAGCCTGAATCCTACTAAGTGCCCCTTAGAACCCCTGAAATTGACTTCACCCTTGCCATAGGAACCTACATGATTGAGCAAACATAGATTAATCAAGCCATTAAATAAATATCTGAACTTGTTATAACCGATGTTTTCTCTGAAACTTGATTGCTTAATTAGACTTGTTTGACGTTTGATCTGTCCAAGACAGATCGAGGCTGCTGGATCAGTCTAGGGCATGTGTCACTAGACTGAGAGGTGATGCCCCTCATTGCCCAGTAATGTGCCGATTAGATTTGACGCCACATAGGGAGGCGACGTCAGAAGAACGACTCTATTTGACTTGTTTGCCGGATGATGTGTGTTCCGAGCATGTTGACATTTTGCATAAACCTCTACATGGTCTTACTTATTATCAGTTTGTGCATATCTTGCCATATATATTCACCAATGTTCATGTTTGACTCGTTTTAATAAGATTTGATTGGTGTTTTCCTTGTTTTTTCCTACATCCGCATAGCATTAAGCATCGTGCCCACTCAGGCATACATTAATGACATTCATGCATGGTTTTTTTGCATGTCACCCAAGGGCGTACAAAAATCGGCATAATCGCCTACATCATGTCATGAACTGGATTTCATACATTACATATTGCATATCGCCCAAGGGCGTATAGAAAACAACATTCATTTTAATATAATGTCCCGAACATCGCACCCATCATTGTCCATTGTGTTTCTTTTGGATTTCTCGCATTCATCTTTAGGGTAAGGATGTCTACTGTGTCGAGCTCTTGTGGACCGTCGGTTTAGAACTTGTGCAACATGATTGAGCATTAGGTTGCATGGTTTGTACCCTTGGCATTTCATTTGTTTTCGCATGGCATGAAGCACGCATCTATCTTAGACACAAGCAAGCATACATTTGCACTTGCCACACATATGAGCGGAAAAGCATAGAAAGATCGATTTGTTAGGCATACAGTGGTGCCCAACACCTTTCTCCTGTGTAACAAGAGTCCTTATCTGTTTCTCTACCTGCAATGACCTATGTGTTATCCATTGGCATTGGAGTCATTTCTTTTTGTTTGTTTTGCATTGTATCGCATTCTTTTCGGTTTTCCTTGTTTTTTCGTTAAATAGACTAGGTGGTGACTCCCCTTATCCATTTTGTTTTGTTTTCACATGTTTTTCGGTGTTTTCGAGTCAAGCGTCCCTTTCCTTGGACTCACTACTCCTGTTATGGCCCTATCGGTTTCTCCGCCACGCTGGCATAGTCATACATACATAAGACTCCCAACTACCGAAGCATATGGAATTTTCTACATTTCCTTATGTTCAAAATCGTTCTTAGGGCACTATTTGAGACTAAACTTGTCTCTCTTAGCTACAAGGGTATTTCCTAGCTTACACTCACTCATGCCATACCATTTAATGCCTTTTTCAATATAATTCTTTTGAGATGATCCAAGAATACATTGAGAATGATCTTGAAGTATTTGGGTTCCTAATACAAAAGAAACTTCACCAAGATGTTTCAACTTAAATGTATTTGAGAGAAATTTCTTGATCTCTATAAGTAAGTCCATAACATTAGTGGCAAGAAGTATGTCATCAATATACAAGACTAAGAAAATACATTTAATTCCACTGAACTTATGATATACACAATCATCTACTAAATTCACCTCAAAACCAAATGAGATGGTAACTTGATGAAATTTGTAATACCATTAATAAGATGCTTGCTTTAAATCGTAAATGGACATCTTAAGTTTGCAAATCTTTTTCTTTACGTCACCTAATGCAAAGTGTTTGATTGCACTATTTAAATCGTCTCATCAATGTTACCATTGAGAAACATCATTCTTACGTCCATTTGGTGTAACTCAAGGTCAAAATGAGTAACCAATGCCATAATAATCTAAAAAAAGTCTTTCGATGAAATTAGAAAGAAATTCTCTTTATAGTCAATGCCTTCCTTTTGAGTAAAACCCTTAGCGACAAGACAAGCCGTATATCTTTCCACATTACCTTGCGAATCTCTCTTGGTCTTAAATATCCATTTGCAGCCAATGGACTTCGTGCCTTTAGGTAATGGAATAAGATCCCAAGCGTCATTGTCCTTCATAGATTTATACTCATCATTCATGGCATCTATCCACTTTTGAGGATCGAAACTATTGATTGCTTGATGGACATTGATTGGATTAACATCCATCAAGTTATTATTAACTTGATGTTCCTAAAGAAATGCAACATAATCATTTAAAATTGCACTTCTTTTCTTTCTAGTGCACCTCCTCAATGGTATTGGCTCTTAAGGGAGTTAGAGTTTGTTTTTCTTGAATGACAAGAGGATCAACAATGTGTTACTCTAGATTTGCCTCTTGAACAATGCTAGGAATTAATTCTTGACCATTGTCAATAGCAACTATAGGAAGAGAAATAAATTCCTCTTCAAAGATAATGTCTCTACTCTTATCTTCCCCCTCAAACTCTATTTCCTTACAAAATCTAGCATTACTCGTCTCAAAAAAGGACCTAATAGTGGGATCATAAAACTTAAAACTCCTAGACCTTTCCGAATATCCATCAATGTAGCAGCTAATGGTCTTTGAATCTAGTTTCATTTCATTAGGCTTGTAAGGCCTAGTTGTAGCTAGACAACCCCACACATGAAGATGCCTAATGCTAGGTTTCTTCCCAACCCATAATTCATAGGGGGTTTTATCCACTACCTTAGTTGATGCTCTATTTAAAATATAAGTTGCAGTCTTAAGTACCTTGCCCTAAAGAGATTTTAGTAAGGTAGAATGACTAATCATACTCCTCACCATTTCTTTAAGTGTTGTATTGCACCTCTCAGCAACACCATTCATGGCTAGAGAATTAGGTATGGTGCATTGAGAAACTATATCACATTCTTCTAGGAACTTGGCAAACAGACTTGGACGTTGTTCACCAGATTTGTCATATCTACCGTAGTACTCACCACCATGGTCAAATCTAATGGCTTTAATCCTTTTGTTGAGTTGGTTTTCAACTTCAACATTAAATTGTTTGTTTACATCCAAAGCCTATGATTTTTCATGAATAAGATATAGGTAGTCATAACGTAAATAGTCGTCTATGAGCGTAATAAAATATTATTGACCATTCCAAAATGTTATAGGGAACGGTCCACAAATGTCGATATGTATTAGTTTTAAGACGTCTAAATATCCATTGGCACCTAATCTTCTAACATTGGTTTGTTTTTCTTTAATACAATCAATGTAAATTTGAGAATCTGCTAAATCAAGAGAAGGAAGAATTCCATCTAACACAAGCCTTTCAATTCATTGTTTAGAAATATGTCCTAAACTCTTATGCCAAAACAAAGTAGAAGCCTCACTTGACTTTCGCTTTGTAGCTCGAGATGTAGAATGCAAGGATTTATTATAAGAAACTATTGTATCAAGCAAATATAAATTGTCATCATCAATCAAAGAACCAATACCAATAAGATTAGAATTCTGAAAAGGACTCAATTTTTCATTTCATTGAAGACAAGAATAACTAAATTTGTCTAATACAAAAATAGAAATCAAATTCTGCTTAAATGATGGTACAACATATGTCTCCTTCAAATCTAAATAACAATCAGTTCATAATAAAAATCTAAAAAGACCAATAGCTTTGACTTCAACTTTATTGTCATCACCCACAAAGATATGTCTTTTGCCATTACTGAGTGTCCAACAACTTAGGCAACCCTACATAGACACTCTTATGTGAATGGTTGCATCAAAATCTATCTACCAAGTGTGTTGAGGTACAAAAGCTATATTAACTTTAGAACAAACTAAAGCAAAAGATGTACTTTTCTTAGTAAGTCAGGCACGATACTTGGTACAATTATTCTTCTTGTGCCCACCCTTCTTACAAAAATAGTAGGTAAACTTAATTTGCCTCTGTTGCTTCTTGGGTAAAACAACTATAGCTTCATTGAGCTGTAATTTCCTTTTGCCTTTGTCCTTAGAGGTGGAATCCAAATGAACACTCTCTGTCTTATCTTTCTTCTTCATGCACACAATGAGAAATGTGCTCATTAAGAGTCTATTTCTCTTTCGGCAATTATAACTGATCTTGAATTGGTTGAATTAGTTGAAGAAGAGAGATCAAAACTAAATGCACAAGCAAGTCTTCTGATAGTTCTAACTTAAGTACTTTTAGTTTTAAAGCAATATTAGACATCTAAAAAATGTACTCTCTTATGTTTCCCATGGCCTTATATCTCATAAAAATTAATTTTGCCAACAACATATTAGTTTTCATCTTTTCATTCTTGGCAAATCATTTCTCAAAGTCATTGAGAAACTCTTTGGTAGTTATCTCTTTGAACATAGTACCTCAAAAAGTTTCTAGAATGACACACCTACTGATCATCAGACTTAGCATATTGGATGTAATGACCCCCAAGTCGCTACGACTAAACCTAGCTACAAATTTTCATTTAATTATTTATTTTATCTTTATTATTAACCAACAATTACACTAATGATGTAACTAAGGCTAGTGCTCTCAACAGAAAATAAAACTAATAAACAACAAAAATAAACTAAACTAACACTCATTTGGACCCTTGATGTGTGGTGGCGTGACTCCTCATATATGCACTAGCAACCAACAGCTACTATCTTGCACCTGTCAAAATACACAAAACAAAGCACACGTGAGTGACCACTCAACGGTCACCCAGCACGCACCTCACCTACAACTCGGCAACCTATGTCGACGGCAACCAAGCACAGGCATCACACTCGGATACTGACAAACCAAAAGGGCAATCTACCGATGCCCAACACACAAGCATTGGCATCCCTCTCGGATGCCGCAACACCAAACCAAGCAGTCTACCATTGTTCGGTAGGCCACAAAACCACAAAACTATGCCTTTAAAACCATTCTTTTCTTTTCCTTTGCAAAACCATGTGCGTGCACTTTTTAAAACCTTTTATGCATGCCCGAGAAAGCCACTCTCGCCATCTCAAGCCCAAAACAACACCAAAAGCACAACTACAGAGACTCTGCTCTGTACAACATGGTCCCCTCTGGACCCAAACACACACCAAGCCACGGAACCTCTGCTCCCAAAACAATGGAGCCACTGCTCCCAAACACTGTGCCTCAACAAGCACCAAAACCACGACCTCTAATAGGCCCAGAGCCTGATTCCTTGAACCAGAACTCCGTACAAATACAAACACAAGCACAAACAGTGTGTCGAACTGTCTGGCGCCAAGCAGACAACACTAACCACAAGCAGTCCACCGAGGAGCGACCATGGTGTCTGCACTGCCACGACATGCCATCCTGTGTAGGAGCCGCGTCATCCCATGATTCTCCTGCGTGGAGAACCCTTAACAAAGCTAACCCCTCCTTGGGAAGGCAGTCCTGTCTCTTAGGATGCTACCAACTATATGGCGCGTGTCCCACTCGCACTGGCCACCACAGGATACGCCTCCTCACAGCTTCCTCCACACGATGCTCAGGAAGGAGTCTCATACCTCCACACCCGATAGCACCCGAGCCTTAGTGCTCACAACGACAGCAGGAGTATCATACCTCTCCGTCTTGCCACGAAACACCTCAACCCACAGACGACAACCTTAGCCTCGAAATGACAATCAAGGAGTATCATGCCTACAAGACCCAACTAATCTCAACCTCTGGTATCTCGGCCCCCAACGCAAACAGAAAACACCGAAAAACTCTTTCCAAAACCATTTTCAAATCTATACTTTTCTCTTTCCAAAACTCTCCTTTGGAAAACCTTTTTAAAATCATTAAATGTCCTTTAAAACTCAAGCAACATTGTGCCCAACAGTGGCACGGAAACCAAAGGCTGAGAAACAACAAACAAAACACAGCCTAGACAACTCTGCTGACGGGCCTAGGCAAAAGCACCTTGGTTCACGAGCACCACGCTCTACCCATTACCACAACCTAAGAAAACACCAATAGCAAAACAAACACAACCAGAACTCCACGCTCTAGCACCAAGTGTAAGACACCTACTAGCTCGAGTCTCTCGGGAGCACAACTAGATAGGCTCAAATACCTGAAACAGTGCCACTGAAACTCCATTCAGTGCACTACACACAAAACCATACAAACCCTAGACCTAGGGATGCTATCATTATCCCTAAAGTCCAATCTAAACCATCTAGGAAAGAACCTATTATTTCTAAATCATATCGTCTTTTATTCTACCCACATCCCAAGTGGAATCTTGCTAGTTCATTTTAGGCAAATCCTACAATTATTCTAATGGTTATCTTAATCATTTATTCCATTAAAGCCTTGGAAAACACCCCAGAAGGCCTGACTGACCTGCGCATGTGGAGCGCACGCCTAGCCCACGCCCCTGGCACTCTCGTCTGAATGCCAACAGAGCCTAGACTAGGGGCCAGAGCCGCTGTCGAACCCGCGTGTGGCCCACGCCCCCGGTTTTCTGTCAGAATTCAGACAGCCAGAGACAGGGGACCCAAATTTGCTCAAAGTGGGAGCTCCAACTGGACCCCACAAACAAACACCAAAAATTTCGAATAAAACATATGGGGTAGACCCTCGAGTCTACTCCAGAGCCCAATAAGAAAAATGGAAATCCATTCAACGCAAAAGGAGATATGAATTTCCAAGCACAGAGAGGTCAAAAATGACCAAAATCCAACAACCACCATAAATGGCTATAAATGTCACAATAAATCCTATAAAATTTACTACAATTACCAACACACTAACATGCACCTATGGTACAAATTTAGAATCAAAATAAAATCTACGGGGTGCGTACCTCCACCGAAGACGCAGCGACGTAAGAAGGACGACGACGCTTGTAACGCCCTGAACCCAGGCACGTTACCAAAACACAGTATCACAAGCCTAATTACACAAATTACAGAACAAAAGGACTGTAACTAAGGCTCACCTCTAGGATCTCGATGTGCGGCTAGAAGCTCCAACTCCTGCACTGGAACCTGGCTGCACGCGGTCTGCACCTGAAAACACACAACACGTGTGAGTAACATGTAAGTCATCCAGTACGCGCCCCCAAAACACATAACTACAAGCAAGCACAACAAAACCAAAGGAAAACCAGTTTCCTATCATTGCAAAACTTGGTTTTCTTCCTTAAAAAAAATCATTTTCTTTATTAAATCAACACTTGGGACTTCAATCCCAAAACCAATTCCTTCTTTCTTTTTTACAAAATAACCACTTGGGACCTCAATCCCAAGCTAGGCTTTTTCAAAAGCCACAACCCTTTCTTTTCTCAAAACATGTAGAACTTCTTTCAAAAACCCACTTTTCCCTCAAAACATTCTTTTCAAACTCTTTTTGGAATTCATTTTTCTTTTCCAAAACCA
>JAMKQA010004733.1:0-21101 GCA_024699735.1 Posidonia australis | reverse complement strand
CATCCGCTATTCTTCATGGGAACATTCCTTTTAAAAATCTTTGTCCAAATCATCCCACTTTCCACTTACCGCTTCATGTATTTAGAAGTGTCTATTTTGCTCTTGATCTTAACAAACCATATCTCAAAACTATGAAATGAGTTTTTGTGTGCTACTCTCTGACTCAGAGGGGATATAGGTGCTATGATTCTACTTCAAGAAAGTACTTTACTTCCATTACTTCCACTTTCTTCGAGTCCACATCTTATTTTAACTTTTCACAATTGAATGATACTATTAGGTAGCGTTTGGTACGCTGGAATGGAGACTGGAATTGACTGGAATGGAATGAGAGAATTCCATTCCAATGTTTGGTACAAAAAAATCGTTGGAATAGACATGAGAATGAAATTCCCATAGGAATCAAATTCCCATTGAACATAGGAATTTGATTCCCATTCCATTAGCAATCATCCTAAAAACGTTATGCGCCCTCCTCTACAATCGTTCCTCCTTCTCTGTGACCATCCCTCCTCCTCCGTAGTGTGTTCCCGACGTCTGCCACCCTTCTCCTCAGATGAGGCCCTCCCTCCTCCTCTACGGCCTTCTCTCCTCCGCAATCATCTATTTTCTATATTTTTTGTTTTTTCGTCTTCTTTTCCTATTTTTTTCTATGTATGTATTTTGTTTACAAAGAATATCGATATTTTTTATTGTCTTTTTTTCCTACAGAGAATTTTTATTCTACCAAGAATATTTTATTAATGATAATTTAAAAAGGATTATCTATGTTAATGCTAATTTAGAAAAGATTATTTATGTTAATACTTTTATGTGTATGTGTATATTGTAGTGTGTATAGGAAAAAATATTTTAATTTTCTTTTCCAAATTAACAGGATATTTTTGTTAATATATAGTTGTTAATCTTCCAAATTTTTTATTTCCATTTTGATTCTGTTCTTACGTAACAAATATTGAAAATGAATTGTTTGTCAATTTATTCTGTAATTCCGTTACATACCAAACACAAGAATGGAATAAATTTATTCCATTCCAAATTCCATTCCAGAGTTCATTCCATTCCTATCTATTTTCATTCCAATGTACCAAACACAACATTAGTATCGTTCCTCTTTCTCCATTAGTTGATATATGAATTGACAATTTGCAAGTGCCCGACACTACTTTTCCTTTGCAAATGTATACACGTCATCTACAGGTACAACCACCCCCTAGGCTCCTACCAATCCAGCACCCATATCTATAGATCCATCTCCATTAGATCTTCCAATTGTCTTTGCATAAAGGTAAAAGATCTATCATTATTCATCCTATTTCAAATTTTATTTCATATGATCACCTTCACCACATGTACAATCAATTTGCTTTGTTTCTTTGTTCTAAGTTTACTCCCAAGAACCACACCAAAACTATGCAAGTACCATACTAGAAGGTTGTAATGGATTAAGAAATAAATATGCTAAGAGAAACGTGGCAGTTAGTTTCTCCACTAGCAAATGCAACTATTGTTGCGTATCGATAGGTCTATACTATCAAGTACAAATCACTCCGCAGATAGATACAAATCTAGATTAGTTGTAAAAGGATTTACTAAGTCAATTTATGTAGACTATGGAAAGACTCGATTCCATCCAAGTTGTGCTTTCTATTGTAGTCAATTAGTCCTAAAGTATGCATCAGTTGGACGTCAAAAAGGCCATCCTCTATGACGATGTAACAAAATAAGTGTTTACAAAACAACCTTTAGGATATGTTGTACCAAAGATAAGTAAAGTTTGTCATCTCAAAAATGCTATTTATGAACTTAAACAAAGTCAAAAGCATCATTTAAGAAACTCAATCAAGTTGTGGTCAACAATGGTTTTCGTTGTTGTGCAATAGACCACTCTGCCTTTATCAAGCATAGCAACAAGGATTGTGTCATACTTGTTATTTATATGGATGATATTCTTCTAACAATTAGTAATTATAACACCGACATATATCCATTGCATACTTCACCAATGACCTTTCCCAACTTCCTCACATTTGACAAGCTCATGGTCGATGACGATAGGTCTCTCTCTCTTAGTTGCAGCCACAACCCCTTTCTCTCTTCCTCAACAACTTTCTTCTCGATACAAGTCACAAGGAATGGAACCTCATATATATAGTCCTCAGCAAAATCAAATGTCGCAACCTTATTAATCCCTGTTATAAACCTCCAATGCCCGACATTTCCATTCAACTTCATTCTTTTCAAATCCTCAACGTCTCCACTGTTACTCAATTCAATCATAAAGTAACCACATAACCATTAACCAATGATGCCTATAAGAAGCACAAGATAGCCCACTAACTACGTAAAGCAATAACACTCCAAATCAAATTGGAAGCATAAACAAGATAGTCAATGTTACAATGATAACTCTGAAGTTAAAGAAATAAAGAAATATCTCGAAAAGCACTTCTTACAAAGAATATGGAAAAATCCAAATATTATCAATCATAATAAATGGTTTAGTCCTATCTTAGAGGAAATATGCTCTTAATTTGCTTTAGAAAACCAGATTGTTGTTATGCAAACCAAAAACTACATGACTAGTTGGAAATATGCTCTTAATTTGCTTTACGAAACCAGATTATTGGGATGCAAACCAAAAGCTACACTTGTTAAGCAGAATCTAGATTTTTAGTATGAGTCATTGGAATTATTTGATGATGTGGGTGCATACTGAAGACTAGTTGGAAAACTTATCTATGTCACAATTACCCAACTTGATATTTCCTATGTAGTAGGACTACTCAAACAATTCAAGCAAAAGCCAAAGATGGTTAATTAAAAGGGAGTGCTTAAGATTCGTTCTGTAAAATTTCAACTTTTGAATCCAAATGTAGAAACTTCTAGTTAGAAGTTGTCATAACCCAACTTCTGAAAATGTGAAGGAACCATTATTCCAAAAACTACATGCTTCTAAGAAATTAGTAATGTTTTATAAAACTATTAAAACATTGTAGCTTCTAGGGAGAAACTATATGCTTAAAAATATCTAAAAGCTTTACCAAACAGACCGACCATGTTTAAAACTACTTATAGACAGCTTCTGAGTAGTTAGCTTCTATCAAACCATCAAATATCCTAGAAGCAGTTCCAAACAGAATATTGGAAGCCTACTTTTCACAGAAACTATAGCTTCTAAATCCTGAAATTATGTGTAAAAACATGGTTTTCTAGAAACTGGCTAAAAAGAACTTCTAGCAAAAATTGAATAAATGAGGTATGTATTTACATTTGTAACCTTAATTTTTTAAATTAATTACATAGAAATGTCCTTATTATTTACAGATTTGCCATTAGATGGGAGATAAATATGTAAAACTAATATTATTAGAATCTAACTATTACTGTGGAACTTTTATTTGCCAAACAAGATTTTCATAACTAAGTTAAAATCTAACTTCTCAAAAGCCAACTTCTATTAAAACCTCACAATCTAGCTTCTACAAATAAGAAGTTTCAAACGAGATCTTAGAATACTTGATTATGTTAAGAATTCACAAGGAAAAAGCCTTATCTATAAGAAACATTGACATCTCAAAACTGAAACATATTCAAATTCTAATTATGCAGGAGATAAATGAGATTGAAAATCTATATCTAGATATTGTACTAATGTAAGAGAAAATCTAGTCACTTAGAGAAGTAATAAACAAAATATAACGTCTAGATCGAGTGTAGAATAAGAATATAGATTCATGGCACACATTGCTTCTGAGATGATGTGGCTTAGATTTCTCGTGACAAAGTATAGATTTTTCCATCAATCTCCCATACGTAT
The DNA here is from genome assembly GCA_024699735.1 of Posidonia australis. NCBI lineage: Eukaryota > Viridiplantae > Streptophyta > Magnoliopsida > Alismatales > Posidoniaceae > Posidonia > Posidonia australis. The sequence continues at coordinate 17,281 of JAMKQA010004733.1, read as the reverse complement.
GTATTGTAACAACTAGGCGGCAATCTATGTAACCAACAGGTACTAAGCATACAAAGATAGACTACCACTATGTCAAAGATGCTGCAATGAATGACAACATATGTACTCCTTTCACTTCATCCTCTTAGCAACTTGTAGATTGATGCACTAAGGATTTACCTTTAAGTCATTTTGAAGATTTATATAACAAGCTAGACATGGATGACATATATATGCTTCAGCTTAAAGGAGAGTGTTAAAATAGTTGGGTATATGAATCCTTATATGGGTATCCATTTACTATTGATCTCCTATATCTATAATAGTTTTGTGGTGCTTTTTGGAATCTTTTGAATATCAACTACGACAAGAAACAAAGCACAAACTCCTAAACATCATCATGTAACCTTTACCTCCCCATGGCTAGTTGCAAATGTACTCGAACCTTCCAACAAAGGCAACAAGGTAGATTGAACTTCAGAAGGTGCTTTGTCTATATCTTCAAACACAAGCCAAGATCCATTCAGCACAGCCTGATTAAGTATCCAATTAATGTGAAGCATACATCATCAACCTGATTTTGGGAAAAAAATTGAAATATATAAAACTTACCTGTGTGAGAGACCCAGGCTGCCATCGGAATTCGCCAGGCTCTTCAGCACAGATATAGCTACCGACCAAAGTTTTACAGTCCATTTGTTCATCCATGTGAATAAACAAAACTGAAATAAACAAGACATACGATGAAATAATGAATTATTTCTGAAGTGTTAGTGATTTCAAAAAATTATTAAGTGCCAGTCACACAAAAAATCTCCTAATGTTTATTTAATAGCAAAACATTTTTTTTGTTCTTAGGAACATTTATCACACCAAGAAGGACAAACAGGCTAAGTTTGGTTTTGCAGAATTATAAGCATGCATAACGGGAAAAGATGCAATTTCATAAAAAATTTAAAGAAATAGGAGGGTGTTCCTAAATAACAAGACTTTCTAGGGACAATGAATAACATTTACTGTTATACAGGCATTTTCCTCACTGTGTTCAGTACAAAATTGTCTGCAACTTTAGTAGTCTGTTCCAATTAATTAGACAATTCAACCACATAGAAGTTGAGAACAATCTACCTGAGGTCTTCCTTCAAATACCCCAAGTTAAATTACATAACTCTTAGCAGAAGCCAATCAATTGAGGACCGGATAAGAAATGATCTTATTATTGCCCATAGTTTACTTTTTCCTGCAAAGGATGCCCAACTTACTCTAGACATGTAAGTGTGTCTAATGTGTCCATGGTGTTGCCTAAAACACAAAAAACTTCCCATTTTAATAATTGTATCGTCTATGTATTTATCACGTTGTAAAACATGGGAGCCATTTTTGCACAAGGAATACTAGTTCAAGTGCTAGTATACAAGTCATGTAGCATTGATGAGGTTCATAGAGCACACCTTTGCTTCCATAAGCAGCAGACAACCTGTTAATTAAAGCTGTCTTCCCAACACCTGAAAGACCATGAAGGAGTACAGGCCATTTTTGACTTACAGCCATTAAAACCATCTCATAGCTCTTCTGCAGTGCAGAGGTCAGCACAAAACAACTCCCATCCATATTCACAGCCCTGAAAAGAAGAAAACGATGTTCATGATCCATGAATAAGCCACTAGCAAACATTTAGACTAAAGAAACAGCATCACACCTCAAGCCAATCTGATCCCTCAGCTTGAATCCCATCCTTTCAGAACATGGACGGAAAACAGAAGATTGAGGTCCAAAAAAATTCCATGAGCAAAATGTGTTTCTTTCATCAAAATATTGACTGGCTTCACTTTCAGTAGCTTGAAAATACCAGCTTGCCTTTTCAAGAGTTGTATCTTGGCAGAATTCATCCCAGCTGCAAGCAGTTTAAACACTATTTGCATTATCTCTGTGATGCAAACAATAGAATGAGTCCTGAAAAAACAATTGGGAAAAGAACCCACCGGAGTAAACATGCAAGAGCTTCATCTGCCTGCAGACCAAACCTTGTAGTTGCCCTATCACTCATCCTAAGAACTACAGTTAATATCTGTATTATACACCATTTTATGTCAAGCCTATCATCCAATCTGATTGACAAGCAGCCTAGGCCAGCATCTGCAGAACTTTGTACTAGTTCCAACAATGAGGACCAATTCCATAATTTAGAGATATCTTTGGGAGCCATTAGTAGATAACGAAATGAGACACGAATGGCACCAGTTAATATACAAACCTCCTGCGAAATAAAAATGAGTTAACAAGGTCATGAACGAGGTTAAAAAGAAACAGCTGGCAGATGCAAACAACCATCACTAACCAAGACTCCAGGAGCATGGGGGTAAAGAAGGAAAATCAAAACAAGAAACCAAATAAACATATGATTCTACCTAAGCATGTGCATTGAGTGAAATAAGGGAGTTAATTTTTATATCTCAGCATTGACAAAGAAACAATCAAAGTTTCAAAAGGCTAATGCCTCCACATCCTTTTGGCAGGGGATCTCCTTATATTTTTTGTAACCTAAGGGGTTTTCATAAGCCATGCATTTATGTGACCGCAAAGGAAGCCTTGAGGCAAGAGGCTTTGCCTCAACACTTCTGCCTTAATAGTTTCTCTTGAGGCACGACCTAAACAACTTGGGGCTTACACTTGATATGCCTCAAGGTTTCACGTCACGCATCATGTGTCACAAAGATACATTTGCACAAGGTTTTAAAACTTTGTGGCAATAAACTGGGGCCTTCAAGTTGTTCTTGTCTTTTTCAGATACAACACTGGAAACTATTGAGAGAAAAAATCAATACCTGACCCCTAACAACCTCTTCTTAGCACCGTCATTTGGTACCCTTCTGCTCCACGATAAATACTTCATTGAATAACTAGAGACAAGCCCCTCCCAAAATTTCACCATTATCTTTGTAATTTTCTAGTGCATTTTATGTCTAGTTTTCCCTCCTTAAATCTAGCATTTAATATATTTTTTAACACAGAAAGTAGTTATGTATTTTTTTTTTAATTAGAATTTACATATATAGAAATAAAGGTACTGTTTCATTTTGACTGTTAATATAGGCTTTAACTTTGGGAAAAGTCAAATGTTTTTATTATCCTTTTTGTTAAACACAATTCAAGAAATATATGGAAAATTACTTTAAGCTCCAATTACAAAAATCGAAATTTATTTGTTCCAAATATAGCCTTCTTTATTATAGATAGATAACATGTTGGATTAACATAATAGATAGAAGATTTTCCATAGATTTTAACAACATATTCATTTTTAAAAATTTGCAACAAAAAAAAAGCCATCAAAGATGGAGAATCTTGTTGTTGTGTAGTCAGTTCATTACTGTTAAAGTTATTAGATGAGTTGTTCTTTAATGGTTATATGGATATCCGTTTACTCTATATGGATAACCTTATCATTATATATATGTACTTAGAGTTGATCAATAAAATCTTATCTCTGTGTTTTCCTCTAACATGGTATTAGAACACTAAGTTTTTTTTCTCATCAAACCCTAACCCTAGTTTTCTTCTCTCCACAAGGCCCCTCCACCGCCGTCTCCTCCGACGAGCACCTTCAACGACCCCGTCAGCCTCTGCCCCAGCCACCGCTGACTTCTCCAACCGACACAGCCGACCCAGTCAACCTTTCCAACCGTCAATGGTGCACGACCAACCCTCTAGGCCGCTCTCGAGACCTCCTACCTGCTGATCTCCTCTCCTCCACCTCTGGGTGGCGTCTCTTCCCCCTCTGGTGACGTGAACAGTCCTCGTCATCGACCAAGGATGGTTTGCTAAACTGTATTTTCTCTCTATGACTATTATGATTTATTTATTTACTGTCTCCCTACTGTTATTATCCTTATTTCCACGTACTCTTGTAATTATGACCTCCTCCTTGGTCCTTGCTTCCGAAGATGTTATGCTGCATGCTCTCAGTGGGACATTTTTCAAACTTGATAGTAAAAACTATCTTATATAGGCAAAGTCTATTCAGGTTTTTCTGAGAGCCCATAAAAAAATCAAGCATTCATGATCCTCCTGATCTAAAGTCTACGGAGTACGATGACTGGCTAACCTCTGCTTATGATGTTATTACTTGGTTGTAAAATAACATGGAACCCCAGATTTCTCATGGTGTAGTTATGCTTCCTACTGTCAAAACAATATGAGATATCTTGAAAGCCACTTATGTTTAAGACAAGAATATTACCCGAGTTGCTAAGATATATGATCAGTTCTTCTCTTTATGGCAAGGAGACCAGTCTACTCAGGATCTATATACTTCTATTCAGGTTCTTCTGGATGAACTTGAAATTCTTCAGCCTTTCATGTTCAGGTTATGTGTCAGTATAGAGAAGAACTTGCAGTTGCGAAATTTTTATCGACACTTCGTCTCAAACTTGTCTCTCAGGTGCGTGGTCACATTCTTGGTGTTGATTCCATCCCATCATTGACATCTGCCTTCTCTCGCATTCTACGTGTTTCCACTGCAACTCTGACGATACATAGCAATCAATCTACCTTAGTTATATCTGACCATAGTCGTGCTCAAGTCCATGGACGGGGCCGCGATTCTACAGAAGGACATGGCAACCGCAGGAGTAATCTTAAGTGTGATCATTGTGATTACACAAATCACTCATCAGATTGATGTTAGGCAAAATTCGACAAACGAGATTAGATTAATAATGTTACTAAAGACACCTCTGAGCCTCCTCCAAACTTCGATGATACTGTGACCGTTTCTCAAGCAAAGTATACTCGCTTCCTTCAGTCACAGACTACTACAGTTGTTACACACGCAACTCCATCAGGTACATCAACATTGTTCACGACTCAAGTGCATCAAAGCAGATGTCTGGTACTCGCAATCCTTTTTCTTTCATGACTACTTCTCTTTTCTACCCACTCTGTTATGGTTGCTAATAGAACACGTTCACCTGTCCACGAATAAGGAAATGTGTCTCTTTCCAACAACCTCACTTTGCATAATGTTCTTTATGTATTAAATTTTCCTATTAATTTACTTTCTGTTAGCCAACTTACCAAAACTCATGACTGTGTAGTAACCTTTTTCCCACTCATCTTCTTATACAAGACCTGTAAACTGGGAAGCAGATTGGTTCAAGACCTAAGTGAAATGTTTTATATTGTCTCAATAGTCGCACAACACCTACTACCTCTATGTATACAACGTCCACTGTTAAGTCCTCTTTTTTGTGGCAGTCATCTTGGTCTACACGTCAGGACAAACAAAGTTGTGCTCCCATAGAATTAGTTCACTCTGATGTGTGGGGTCCTTGTTGTATTGAATCTATTTAGGATTTTAGGTATTTTATTTTTTTATGGATGATTTTTATAAAATGACTTGGGTTTATTTCTAAAGAATCGTACTCAGGTGGTCAATGTTATCCAAATTCTTTTGAATGAAATAAAAACCTAATTTTCTGAACCATTGCGTGTGTTTCGCACTGATAATGCTCTTGAATATGTTCAATGTAATGTTTCTCATATGTGTGAGGAAATCCTACATCAAACCTTGTGTCCTAAAACTTTGTAGCAGAATGATGTAGCTGAACACAAACGCCATCATTTATTGGATGTTACTAGAACAATCATGACACAGATGAAAGTTCCTCCGCAACTATGGACTGATGCGGTTCTTATAGCATGTCATCTTATTAATCGAATACCTTTCTCTGTTCATGGCAGTTTTCCTTACTCTCTCTTATTTCCCTAGAAATCCCTTTTTCCTCTACCACTAAAGGTTTTTGGGTGCATATGTTTTGTTCAAGATACTCTCCCGAATTTGGATAAGCTTTCTCCAAGGTCAATCCAGTGTATGTTTGTCGAATATTCTCGGACTCAGAAAGAGTATCGCTGTTTTGATCCAGTGAGTCAAAAATATCTCATTTCTGCAAATGTCGCATTCTTTAAAGACTCCTTTTTCTTCTTCTGCAACTCCCCCTCCCTTCCTCTACCATTGGATGTCCCTATTACAGAGTCTATTCCTCGGTCTGTGCCAGTATCTTCTTCTACTCTTTTACATGTTTATACTCAACAACCACGACAGCAACCACCGCCATTAGCTCAAGGCCAACCTCTTTTGCTCCTACTTCTTCTCCTGCCCCTGTTTCTAACCTTGACCTTCCGATTGTCCTTCAAAAAGATACTCGTGGTACTGCACATCCCATCTACAACTTTGTTGTCTATGATCATCTACATCTTATATATCGGACTTTTGCTTTATCTTTGTCATTTGTTCCTGTACCCATGACGTATTAGGAGGCGTTACAAAAAACAAAATATTGTCTCTCGTTCAAGTGTCGAAGCGGAGTATAGAACTATGACCCAAACAACATGTGAAATGACGTGGATTAGATCCTTCCTGACTGAGATTGACTTTCCTCTCAAGAAGGCTATGCCTATGTTCTGTGATAACCAAATAGCCATTTACATTGCAAATAACCCAATGTTTCATGAAAGAGCTAAACACATTGAGGTGGATTGTCACTTTATACGAAATGTAGTTATGGATGGCCTGATCACTACTCCTTTTACTACTTCCTCTACTCAGCTTGCAGATGTGTTTATCAAAGCTATAGTTGTCGGCCTTTTCCAATCTTTTTGTAACAAACTGGGCATAGTTAATTTATATGTTCCAGCTTGAAAGAGAATGTTATAGTTATTAGATGGATTATTCTTTAGTGATTATATGGATATTCATTTACTCTATATGGATACCCTTATCACTATATATATGTATTTAGAATTGATCAATAAAATCTTATCTCTGTGTTTCCCTCTAACAATTACTAAGGAGCTCCTCGCCATCACCAACACAATGAGGAACAAGGTCCCCTACTCATTTCTCCCTCTATTTCTTTACAAGAACTCAACATGTTCAAGAATTGTGACATCTTCATTAACATCCACCAGTACTCTGTCTACTTCCAAAAAATCAATCCGACGAAGTGACATCATCTTCACTACTTTCCCACATGCACCACGGGTTTAAATCCTATCATCCCTACCGATTACTTCTCCCATGACCGGTAATAAGGACTCTCTTGTAAGTCTCAAATTCCCATAAATCAAGAGGAATCACAACAATATAAACCCAAAAATCCTTTCCACGCCAAGCTATAGTTGTCATTGTTGACAACTTCCATGGAATTGGAGCAATGGAACCCATAGACAGTAGCCAAACTAATCGTTTTATCTATAATGATCATTAATAACGATTCCTCACATATAATGGCCAAACTAATTGTACAATGTTGCCAAACACAAGATCGTTGACGAAAAAATGCACCAAGATCGCACCATCATAAAGTATCCACAACCACTACTAACCAACAAGAATATAGTTCATGTATCATCCATTTTCACATGATAGCTCCAAAGAAGTTAGGCTCACATGGCGCCCACACTAGTCTTCCCCACCAGACATTGACAAAAACAACTAGTTAGTTGCAGTCTATCAAAGCAACAAATTACTTGCACTCTACAAGAATCTTAACCAACCTCTACAGTAGGACCTGAAAGAATTAGCTTGTGCCACCTTCATCGACAATTCAGGTAGCATTGCATGGCACATACAACTTAAGTGATCATTTATATTGCATCTCAAGCACTTTGCTGCCTTTCAGCATTGGTAAGCCCAATAACAAAGCCAAAACACTTCAAGCATTGATAGTTTTGGTTCTCTCCTTGAGCACTGTCAAACGAGTCTCGTATCTTTTTACCTCTCATCACCAATAACCTCTTGTTACTATTGTACTATCTTCATGGATCATGATTATGGAAATGCTTTCTAACTGCCAATCACCTTCCTCTCCCACGCTTTCCTTCATCCCCTTATATAACCCCTAAACATGTTTACAAATGGGGTTCAAGATAATAGAGTGATAATAGGATTGTATGGGACTTGAGATTTAGGAGAGATCTCATGGATACGGAAGCTCAGAATTCTATTTCTTTGCTTGCATTGTTGGAAAATGTGGACTCAATTGTTTATCTCTTTCATCTATAATGGGTCAAAAATGGGAATTCTTAGTTGCTTCTCTATTCTAAGTCTTAACAGTCAAAGGGACACAGTTGGTATGCCAGAAGTGGATTTGGAATAATATGGTTCCACTGAAGTTCCAGTGTTCTGCTTGAAGAATGCTTCATGAATGGGTTTTGAGTGTTCTGCTTGAAGAATGCTTCATGAATGGGTTTTGAGTGTTCTGCTTGAAGAATGCTTCATGAATGGGTTTTGACAGATGCAACTTTATAACAGCAGGGTTTCCACCATGCTAATAGATGTGTGCTTTGGTTTAGTGATTCTAAAGGCCTGTTTGTGCCTTGAAAATGAAAAGAAATGGAAATTATTAGTCAAAGGGAAACAAAAGGAAACAAAAATCAACAGAATTTATTTTCCGTTTAACCAAATTTCTTGTGTTTGTGCTTATCATTGGAAACAAACAGAAACGTATTTCTGTTGCAATTCTACCTTATACTCACGAAAATGAAAATCTTCTTGGCTTTTATACTCTAGATACAAACAGAAACTGTTTCTTTTTCCAACAGAGGCACAAACACCACTTAAAAAGTGATCAAAGGAAAACTAATTTCCTTTCCTTTTATTTCTTTTGGATTTACACAAACCCCTCCTAAGGAACTTCGTCATCTTTTCTAAAGATGTGGGATAGTCTATGAATGGTGGTGTTCTTTACTTGGGGGGGAGCTCTATGACCTGCTTGATGGTGGATTCTGGGACTTCTAGATGATGAAAGGTGGATGGCAAGGCAACCATAAGAGGCCTTGGTGAGCACTCCACCATGCAATATGGTGGACCTTACTGATTGAAAGAAATCATCACATCTTGACAGGATAAAATTGTGTCTTCTATAGTGAAATGGTGCCCTAGCTTGGTCGTTTCTGAAGAATTTATGCACGACTGGCTACTAGGTCTGTTGGTAGTTTGATGTTGTACTTATGTTGTATTTCCATTTCTTTTGGCTTATTGTCTTGGTGAACCATTTTCTGTTGTTGCCCTGTTTTTAAACTTTTTCAATAAAATCACTTATTACCGCTCAAAAAAAAAATGTTTACAAATGGAGCCTCCTGATATTCTGCAACAAAAAACTAGGACACTTCCTGTGAATCATTTGACACTCAATTTAAGAACACCTAAGTTTAATTGTTGTGCATTTCTTCTTAGAAATGTTGAAATTTGGTACAAAAGGGATGGCAAAGTTGAGCTATGAATAAAGGCAGGAGGTTAATTCATTTCTAAAAGTGTGTCAGTGCTATTCGAATTTTTGTCATTTTTTTGCTTCCTATGAGGTGATTCTGGGATAGAATTTCAGTTAGTAGAGCCCATGTTATCATTTGGCCAATTGCTTGCAGTCCTTATCAAGTAGAAGTCTAGGTTTTAAATTTAAAAAACTTTACTAAGATTCTCATGTATAACCAACCAGTGGTGGGGGATCCATTCTGGATTGGGGAACATGACCATCTGTGATGAGTAAGTTACCTTGGAGGCTCCATCATCGAACCCACACACAATTTTAGGAATATGGTAAGTCATTAAGGAGTTTCAGCCTCTTCTTCAAGGCATAGGATTTGGGACAGTTGTCACCTTCTACCAAGATCAGGTTTATGTTGAAATGCCAACGGGCAGCATTCTTGTCTCCGTTGTGTGTTAGGTGAGATATGGAAGCAAAAATAAAACTATGATCAACAGTAAGGTGTTGGGCCGTTGGCCCTTGGTTGATAAATGCACAATGTCATTATGTTCATCGAGCAGACATCATTCAGAACTACCAATTGGGGGGAAACAGGGAGCTGAGTTTTATAATTCTTTACTCTTATTGCTTACAAACATATTTTTTGCTTCTTCTAATTGAATTTTTTTGACCCATGTTTTGTACATTTCCGTCTTATTTTTTGTATGTGAAAAGATAACGATTTTATTTTCCGAAAATAAGACAACACTATAAATTTATAAGTTTATAAAGGAGAAATACACCAAATATTAACGAAAAGAACAAAAACTGTTGTACATTTGATGTATATGGTCATAATAAAAAGCTTACATTGATTATTTATTTAAGTAAACCAAAAACATAAGATATTTTTGAGACAATTTCATAGTAATATACATACATGTCAACCAATAACACCAAAGCACAATGACAACAGCAGCATAAATAGAGGAATGCATTATAAGTATCGCTTATTTATTTTATTTTCAAATGAAGGATAAGATTATCCATTTATTGATGAAGAATCCAGAAAATATGTGTACAAAATCTTAGACAGTAAGTATAAGAACCCAAAAAATAGCTTTTTGGGTTGAGAGGGGAGGATAAAATAGAATTACTATTACCTTTTTCGAAGGCTGAAATCCAGCTGTCAATGTGCAAAAACGTTGGAAAGGAGGAGGAGAAAATTTGAAATAATCTAATACAATCCTGAATGAAAGAAAGCTAGTTGTTATACTCAATGTGCAATACCTAAAGAAACATCGGCAAGTAATATGTTGGCAGAACTATCAAATGAAACAAACCACCTGCGATAGCAATTTAAAGCTATTTGGCCCATTTAATCAATGAAGAACCTACATGGACTTGGTAACATTACAAAAAAGAACCATGCAACATGTGAGAATTGTAGAACACCATCTCACCCCACTACACAAATAAAACCATTCGGGCTTTGTTCCAACATGAAAACCTATTGCTACGCGTTATCCAAAACCATTCTGACCTCCTCCCCAAACTCCAAACACCAACTTACCCCATCACAGAGGGAGCCATGTCGAGCGCCCGGCACAGAGCAAAGCAAGCGGCCTCGTGAAGCCGCAACCCCTTCTTCCTCTGGACAAAGAATTCAACGACACCCACGTCATCCTCCTCGATCTCCGCCAACTCCTCCTTACTCGAATCCTCCCCAAGACCCGGCACGCGGCGCAGCAGCTCCACCGCCTTCTCAACGATCCTCCGGTTGAGCGGGCGGAAGCAGCCCAGGATCGGCACCGTGTAGCTCGGGTGCAAGAATGGCTCCGCCATCGCGCCGACCACGTCATTGGCCGTGAGCCCCTCGCCCTGCAAACAACAACAACAGCATAAAACCGAACATCTTGGCTACAAATATGGTGCGAGGAAGATTGAAAATAGTAGTACTAATACCTTCTGGGAGAGGGAGGAGAGGCGGGGATTGGATTGGAGCGCCGGGTAGCGGGAGAGAAGGCGCCCGAGGGCTGCATGGCAGCAGAAGGTGCCGTCCAACGACATCGCTCGGTTGAGAAGTGTATAAAACAGGAATTGCTTGATAGTCGGGTTGGGGGGTTACAGTATAAGTAGATTTCTTAAGCTTTCTAGGTTTAAGGGGTTTTGAGGCGGCTGGGGTGATGAGGCTTTGGATTGTGCACGGAAGCAGAGCATACCAGCCAGCCCCAAAAACCCTAGAAACAGAGAGGAGAGAAACAGAGGCGGTAGGGTTTTGGGAAATTAAACTCAAATTTTTCTCGCAACTATCTATACAAACCCTGTAGTTATCATTATTTGTAGTTTTGTTAAAACTAGGAAGTAGCGTAATTACATATATACCCTTGTATTTTCGCTGTATCTTTGTTTACTCTTGAGAATTTCATTATTTGCATATGAGGTCCCTACCACTAACTTTGAGGTATTTTGAATTTTTGATGAAATTTTAGAATGCATTTGGCAACCCCACCCAACTCCATCTCAAAAGAAATGAAGAACTATTTCCACTCTAAAAGCACTGCGACACTGCTTCAGTCAATCAACTCTAATAAAGCTTGTACAGGAATGTTGATTCTACACCACACTTTTAAGAATAGATTTCTCGATTTATCCTCCAACCTTTCAAAAGTCCTAATAAAGAAGGGAAATTGTGACATCTTGGTCTGATTATCCATTTTTATTTATAAACCATGTAATTAATTGTAATATTGCTTAAATAATTTGTTAATGGATAATATGTTGTTTCTTGGATGTGTGAGTTTATGGTTGGCTTTCTGTGCACCTGTTGTGATCTGAGACCAATGTGGAGTCCGATTTGAGGATGCACAGTCGTCTCGGTTCGCATGCCCGTCTTTTCTTCCTTCTCTTTCCTTCTTTTTCTCCTTCCTTTTTTTCTCTCACGAGCCCACACCATTCTCGTCTCCTTCCTTCCCTTCCTCGACCCGTGCCACCAACGACGCTAATTCGTACCTCGTCGTCTCTTCTGATTCCATGGACGACCGGCGCGACGCGGGTGGAAAAGGGGATAAAGGAAGGTTGTGGCATGCGAGGAGAGGAGAGGGTGATCGAGAGAGGAGAAGAGAAAGAGGAACAACACGCAACCAAGGAGGAGGTGTGAGCTGCTCGTGTGGTCCGCCGGTGGGAGAGGCTTCGTTGGGGCACTAGGAGGTTCGCCGGAGTGCGGGGAGGGTCGTCGGAGGGATGAGCCAGGTACACGACCCCTTCCCCTTCCTCTGTTCGGTGTTTCCTTAACAATGAGTTAATTGCATGGAAAATTGAGATAAATGTATGAGAAATCATAGAAAAATAGTAGAAATGATGGAAATATGATAAATGATGTGAATGTGTAGAGATCATGCTAGATTGTGTGTGATTCGCATGAGTTTTTTTGCTAAATAATGCCTTGAATGTGTTAAGGTTTAACTCTGAGCATGTTCCCTTTGAGAATTTATATCTCCTTATATGGTTAGTGGAATCATGAATGGATTGAGGGATTTTGAAATATACTCAAGGGTCTACACCCCGTGATTTACTCGTAATTTTTGATACTTGGGCATTTCCGTCGTTCGGAACAGGAGAGGTGCCTAGTTTCGAGCGATTCAGCATGCCAAATTAAACTTGACATACCAAATCTCTGTCAAATTAAGCTAGATGCCTGGTTTCGACAGACTGAAAACACTCAGACGACTGATTCAAGGGTTTTCGGTATACCAAAAATATTCTGTGTACCGAACCAAGGATCTTCGGTATGCCAAACTTGAGATTCGGTCTGTCGATTTCGCCCTGGTCCTGATTTATATAATGTGATTATTAAATGGAAAGGAAAGGTTTTAAATGAACATTTGGCATATGTTATTGATGTTTTCCCTATGTAATGACATAAAGGAATGTAGAACCCAAATAAATAAATTTGTGTGTGGTTTTGGGTTTTGATCCCATAAATGAATGAAAAGGATGATTTTGTGTGGTTTTGGACATGAGACCCAATTTATGATTTTAAGCATAGTTTTTCATGACTTGAGTTGGGACCCTAGATGAGGGTCAAGCGTTGCAAGGAGACAGAGTCCTGCAATGAAAAGAATGAAAGTGGAAAATATTTTTGAAAAGAAAGTTTAAAGAGTTTTGAAATGAAACACTAATAATGTGTTAATGGACCACGGGGGTTGGTATCAACAACGTGGTAGGAGTATGAGGCTCCAATGAACCAGTTGCCAGACACGACTGTGATTTCTGAGCTTAAGACGGTGTAGGCTGACCTTGGGTCGTTGTACCTAGTTGTTCGGGTCATCGAGCTCATGATAGTGTAGGCTGAGCTTGAGTCATTAGACCTAGCTGTTCGAGTCACCGACGGTGTAGGCTGAGTCTAGGTCATTGGATTTAATTATTCGGGTCACCAATGGGTCGTTAGATAAAGACGTATCCCCGTGCATACATGAAAAAGAAATTGAGGCCAGTTGGCCGGGGCGGTAACATCCCACACTAGGAATTTCATCTCAGCAATGCAGGAAGGTAGAGAAAAGGATGTCATCGCCTACTGCTTGTGCACCTGGTTATCCCTGATCAAGGTAACAACAATAAAGAAAAATAGAAATGAATAAAGAAAAAGAAATGTGATTTAGCAGGATTGGACTTATGAAATAGTCCTAAAATCCTGAAATGGAATAATGATGATGTTTTAACCAGTTACCAGCCAGTATTTATGATTTGATTTTGAGTTCGAGAGGCATTGTGTTTTAAGCTGGATCTGGTCAGAAATGTGAATTTGAAAGTTTGATTTTGGGAAGAAATCCCAAGTATTGAAAAGGATATGTTTTGGAAAATGAATTCAAAAGGTTTTAAAAGAAAAATGCAAAGGTGTGTTTTTGAAAGAGAATGTGGTTTTAGAATGAGCTTCCAAATGTTTTGAGAAAAGAAAAGAGACATGGCTTTTAAAAAGTGTATGGACTGGGATTGAATTCCCAAGTGATTTTCAATAAAAAGAAAAGAGGATTTTCAAAAGAAAACTAAGTTTTGAAAATCAAAGAAATGAGTTTTTAAGGTTTTGCTAAGATTTTTAATGGTTTGTGTGTTTAGGGCACATACTAGGTGACTTAGATGTCATTCACGTTGGTTTTCAGGTGCAGACCGCGTGCAGTTGAGTTCTGGTGTAGGAATTGGAGTTTCCAGCCGCACATTGAGATCCTAAAGGTGAGTTTTAGTTACAGTTATTTAATGTTTCTGTAATTAGTGTAATTATGCTTGTGATACTGTGATTTAGTAACGTGCCCGAGATCGGGGCGTTACAGAAATCCTTCCACATCGTTACCTTATCTTGCACATGAGGAATGGATATTGCGATTCACCATTTTAGATCCTTCGCACACTGATCGTTGTCATCAATATAATACCCACATTCAAATAAAGCTCAAATTACTCTAGTCACCATCACAAATGACAAGTCCTCATAGATTAGGGTTGAAAAAGGAGAAAGAAAAATAATAGGAAAGTGAGCTAAGTAGAATGATATTATTGAGGGATAGGATTCGTAAATAATGAGAGACTTAACAAGTCATTTGACAAATAATCAACGACATTATCATCCTTTTACCTGAGGAGCTATTCAATTCTTAAGAGAAAGTAGATGGAGGCTGCTTCTCGAATTCTTAATTTTCTAATTCAAATGAAGGAGTTAATTCTATTGGATTCCTTTTTGGAGCAAATTCTACAAATAATGTTTACATACAAGAGTATACTCCATTGATGGAGCAAAAGCTACATGAAACATTAGTTGGAGTTGATAGACACACCCTTAGTTGTTACCTCAAGTTGATTACCAAAGTGCCCCTAAATTCAATGTTAGTGAGATAAGGGTCCCTTGCATATGTCCATTAAAGAATATTGCATTTTCTTGTTTTTACTTCTATACTTCCAATAAAGAATGCTAAAGTGTAGTGTCATATGTACCAAGAAATACATGTCCATAGAATTGAAAGAAGTTTTTAAAGATGCAGACTAGCATTGCCTTATGTTGAAACTATATCAACATGGATCCTTTCTCATTGAAGTATCATGAAATTTGAGCTCCCATTCTTATATTTTGACTTAATGAACGTCATCTCGATTTTAATGATAATAAAATATATTTATGTGCTAATCCTAAGAATTCTTATAGATCTTGGAAAATGAAGAAAGCGAAATAGTTCGTGAAGCTTCAATGAAAACATGAATACTTGTAATTCAACTTTAAATATATAACTTTTGTATTATGTTTGAGTTGTAAATATGTTATTTGTACAAGCCCTAAGAATCATGAAAGAATGACCTAATTAACCCTAGAGTACCCTAAGCTAGAAGCATTTTGGTCCATAAGCACGTGGTTCAAAAAAATCACAGTAGATTCAAAATCATAGAAGTAGTAATTGCAAAATTCAATGTAAAACAATTTTTTGAAATATTTTAGTTTATCGAATTTACTTTTGATAGTAAATAAACTACAAAGTATTTTGGTCTATCAAATTAACTCTAATTGATCAAACCACTAGTCGTTAGAAATGATGTTTATTTTGCCTTCTAGGTACAAATACCACATAGATTCGTTAGAGAGCACTTTCTTCCATTTCAACACATATGAAACATCCTATCTACTTGAGAAGAACTACTTCCACCAATATTGAAAGCCCAAACAACATTTGAGAGCTTTCAAGTTCACATTTTCTTTATTTACTAAAAGCTAAAAGAGTGATCTCATTTCTAAGTGTAAAATGCTATCATTTTCATTCTTCAAGGGAATTCTAAGATATCAAAAAGAGTCATAATTCTTCATCTTTCAAGTTCATCTCTTTTTAGATTACGAGAAGGAAAGCCATGGTTTTTACAATGTTATTAGTGGAGGTTTTGTCAAAAGGATTAGAGGAGAATCTTGGTCCAATAAAAATAAGGAATAGAGAATTTTTTGAGGAGTTTTTCAGGAGTGGTGTTGGTTGGAAAGGCCAAATTACTATAAGTCTTCGTTGTTTTCAATTTCTCTCATTTCCGTCTTTGCTTATTTTTACATTATTTTAAAATAACATTTCTACTTGTTAGCATTAACTATACAGGATCAAGACAGTTTCGTTGAATGTGTCCAGACTTTTCATAGTTGTAGTAGACCATCTTTTTTGGATTTCGCTACCGATGATAACACTGTGTTGCTACATGACCTATACGCCTACAGACAAAATAAGATTTCTTCTTTTCTAGGCCACTACCTGAACCAACCTAATTATATCCAACTCCTCCTCCCCCAACCATAGACTTGGCGTGCTCCCTTCTTTTCTTCCCAGAGCTCCTAGAACTACCTGAGCTCTGCTTACCAGAAGTGAAAGACCGTGGAGCAAACACTTTCCCCTTACCTTTGGGATGATCTTCTAGAAACAACTTGCAGTCCTCCTCGTAGCGGGCCACCAATTCCACTGTCCTAGTCAAAGCAAAGTACTCGTAGCCTAAGATCCTCAACCTGAGTGCTGGAGTCAATCTCTCCACGAATATCTTCGCTCTGCACTTCTCAATATCAAATCTCTATGAGAACTGCTCCAATATGGTGAAGGTCGCCTCATATTCCATTACAATCATGCTACATTGCTTCAGGTTTTTGAATTCTCTATGTAGACACCCCAATTTTGAGCTCATTTAGCAGCAGGCTCCTCCGGTTGATGCTCTGGTTGCGACCATCAAAACCCTAGTCCATGTAGGTCCCAATCAGGTTCACACTAGCCCACATGACCCAATAAAACACTAAAACCCATTAACATTCACTGAAAACAAATAAGACATTAATCCAACTTAAAATCCACTAAAAAGCAAATAAAACACTTAATCCAACTAAAATCCACTTAAATCAACTTAAAATTCAATAAAACCCTAATTAATCAAAATTTTAAACCCTAATCAAGTGAAAAGAAATTAAAATCCATTAAATAAGACAAAAACCCTAATTTAAGCTTAATTCAAATTAAATCACTTAAAAATCCAAATAAATAAGTAAAAATCCTAATTAA
>JAMKQA010004732.1:0-16807 GCA_024699735.1 Posidonia australis | reverse complement strand
GTGGGGTGGTTAAGGGAATGGGACAAGTTTTGGCCCAACCCCGAGCCTGGCAGTGAGGAAGCAGATTTTGTACTGAGGCATTTTCTGCTGGAGCTGCTGGCCTTGATCTTCTGCGATTCGTCGGCCTACTGTATCCATGCTGACTGGATTGCGTATCTGACCAACTTGGAGCACCTACATCACTATGACTGGGCTGGTGCTAGTTACACTTGGCTGGTCTGTGGGCTCGACAACGTGGTGAAGCTCGGGCGCCGCTCTTACGTGGGGTTGTACCCTCTGCTGACTGTAAGTATTTGCTTTTGTTACTTTGCTGAATAAACTTCTTTTATGCTTGATTATTTGATAAACTGCCCTACTCGCATTTATAGTACTGGATCATGGAGCACATCACCAGGGGGCATTGCTTTGGCCGCCTGCGGGACGAGCTTCTACCCCTTCCCCGTCAGTGGGTCGAGCCTGACCACCGAGCTGCTGTTGGGGTGTTCAGCTATGAGTCCTACCGGTATCTGCTGGACTTGGTAGAACTCGAGGATGTAAGTCTCCTCTGCTCTTAATCTCTGCATGCCTGTTGTACTATGCTTGCTTACAATTTTTGTTTCTGTAACAGGTTCACCTACGCCCATTCGCTCGATATGATGGCTTCAACTGGGCTCCCTTGAACTCTGGTCGTGTTCTGAGGGACAAGCAAGTGAGATTCTACTGCATGAGGAAGTCGGCCCTCTATCTCCCAGGGCGTGTGCGGCATCAGTTCTCTGATGTATTCTGCATTCCTGCCCCTCCTCCTGCTAACATGGACCTCCCGACCATGACTCGCTCGGTTGCTAGGCGTCGGCATGCGGTTGCCTTGGCTTCTCAGGACAGGCACGTCCTTCGAGAAGTCAACTATACAGACTACCTTGCTTGGTACCGGCGTGTAGGGAAGCCGTACCTGTTTGAGGAGGCTGTGCGGGATAGCCAGTGCGGGATAGCCAGCGCGGGATGTGGTATGCGACCAGCTGGGCTCAGGTACAGATCTTCCATTTAAGCTTTTCATTGCTTTTGCTTTCGCATGAACTATGATGATCTGATATTTGCTTTAATGCATAGGGCTTCGAGGAGCAATTTGGAGCCTTCTATGCAGACATCCGCCGGAAGTGGGTAAGATTCTTATTTTGCAAACTACTATATTGAACATATCTGATGCCTCTACTATTTTGCAGGAACTGCGCTGGCGCAACATTGTCCAGGTATGCTTCTCTATTCTAGTACTGCTGTTGCTATTCAAAAACTCTCCTTTCTAACATATGTTTGCTTTTGCAGCAAGATTTCCCTGCCGAGAGGGTGAATGTAGACACCAGCGGGGACTTCACCAGGGAGGCGCCTGAGGAGGACTGTTCTGACACCAAGGTCACCTAGGCGGTTCTCAATTTTGCTCCTCGTTCTCAGGCTGCCGCTGCTGCTCAATGGTCGCGCTGACTCACTCGAGCAGGCGACAGGACCCTGGTTGGACAGTTCCAAAAGACTGCGGCTGATGAGGAAGACTCTGAGGAGGAGTGATCCTTTTTTGTTGTAATTTGCTGAAAATTCTGTAAAAACACTGTATAACATTTTTGAAAATGTATAATATATCCCCGGATTTTGCGATGTGCCCTTCGGGGTTTTTGTAAATGCAGGTTGTATGCAAACAGGTACTCTATGCTGGATTAAGCAAAAATGGCGCCGATTTGGCGAGGTAGATAATCTGAACTAATGCTGCTGAATTTCTGTCTTTCTGGGCGCCACTTATATGCGCCACCTTGGTGCGCCGCCTTGGTGCGGTAGCTATGTGCGTTTTTTCCCTGCGCTATATAAATGCGTCCCTAGAAATGGCGAGTTTTGTTTCCTTTCCTGGTGTAAATCCCTGCTACTCCCCTATATAAATCTCGTTCTTTACGAGAAGAGCTGTCGCCTCTCATGAAGAAAAGCACTGCAGATCTCGATTTTTGCTACAACCACCCCCATTTTCTGAGTACGGACGTGTAATGGTATGATATACTATCACTTTTTGCTGTTTCATGCAGATTTTGCCTATGCAGATTTTTTTTTTATATACAGCAGATGTCCATTACTTGATCCCTTGTGCATAATACTCTATTGGATTTTAAGCAAGCTCTTGTTATCTTTGCTAGCTTTTGCAGATTTTGTATTATATAAATTTTCTTTGCATTCATGCTATTTTGCAGATTTTCTCTCCATTTTACAGCAGATTCTTTTGCATGTGTTCCCTGTATTGCCATTGATTTTTCCTTGCAGTTCATTTTTCTGTATTGTTACAGGATGATAGATTTCTCTTCTATTTTGCATGGCGGAATTGCCTCAGATTTTTTTGCATTGTATCTCTTATGAACAGGATTTTCATGTATGCCTTTACACATGATCTTATATGCAATATGCCACTGAATTTTCTGCATTTCTGCTGCTGTGGCTGATGCTTGCAGGGTTATCCGACCATGGAGACCCCGAAACTCTGCTCGGATGCTCTGCGCAGCTGGATTGATGCATTGACGCATACTGATCGAGAACAGCTGAAGACTTGGAGCATATCATCCTCCCTCCTCGGTATTGCCAAAGTAGAGGTTGATTGCCATTTGCTATGTGCCATGGCCCGCTTCTGGAAGCCAGCCTCGCACGTGTTCCGCTTTGGGCAGGTGGAAATGACTATCACCTTGGAGGAGGTCCGGCGCATCTACGGCTTATCGCCATTCTTATCTCCCACCGTGTTTTTCTGCCACAACAGCTATGTCCATGTCGTGAGCCGCCTTACGGGTGTTGCCAAGGAAGAATGCGAGAAAAGCATCATCTTCCAGGATGGTTCTACTCCCATGATACGTCTGGATTACTTCGACAGCATCATTGGCGCCCGCTCCTCGCACCCTCTGTGGCTTTTTTTCTTCGTGCTGCGCTACTTCGGGGAGCTGATTTTCAGTCATGGCCGGACAACTGTGGCCATTGAGGTGGCCGAGATAGCCTAGGCGGTGACGGCTCGCGAAATTGACCTGGCTCTGATTCTGCTTGCTGAAACTTTTGAAGGCTTGGACCGAGCGTCGAGGCGATCTCGCCGCTTCTATGGATGTGGTGCCCTGGTGCAGGTAAGCAGATCATCTGACCATATTTAAAATTCTGCAGTGCTTTAAATAACCATAACTCCCTTTTTGCCAGGTTTGGTTTGCTGCTCACATGGGGGTGAAGATTCTGCATCTCCGGCCTTGCGTCTTTGAGGCCTACAGCCGCACCCATCACTCGAGGTCGCTTCCGTGGGTGCTTGAATTGTGTGAAAAGCTATGGAATCTCGACGCGGATTCTGTGACGTGGCGCATCATATCTTCTGCATCACAGAACTTCATTGCCTTCTTCAACACCACGAACATGCGACTCGCTGTCCTCCCTGGATTTTCTGAAGGTGTGGAGTATCATCCCGTCTAGGTTCTTTGCCAGTTCGGCTTCTGCCAGGACTCCATAAAGCAAAGCTCTTGCTCGGATAGGCTGAAAAGGCACGTAATGGGCTCTAATGCATCCACTGCTAGGTTGGCCCGATTGATGAGCGATGGCACCAGGTCTTCTCTTTTTTCTTTTGTCAAAGGCTCAGGATGCACAGCTAGGAATGAGGTGGAGATCGGTGAGACGTGGACCTCGAGCAAGGATCCGCCTGGCGGTAGCTATAGCAAGGAGGCTAGCAGCTCAAAGAGTCCTTGACTTGATTACATGCTTGTACTCCTAATAGGGCATAATAACATTGATGTTGCTTGGCATTATTTACTGTTTCTTGCCAGTTCATATCTGCTAATCAGGATCAATATGTTTCTGATTTCAAATTCCTCCAAAAAGAAGTGACTATCATGCCCCTGGCTGAATGCCCGCTTGCTTAGACCATGACCCATAGGGCAGCTGACATGCCCCTGGCCACAATATGAGCGAAAATGCCTTGCAAAGTGAATACGATATATGCTAAATGCTTATACGACTCATAAGGCAGCCAACATGCCCCTGGTCGAAATGCGAATAATGCTTGCAATTATGCTTGAAAAACGTTCCCTAGCTAAATGCTCACATGACTCATAAGGCAGCTAACATGCCCCTGGTCGAGATGCGAATGAGATGCTTTACAAAAACAAGTAATGCTGTGCAAATGCAAAGGAATGGCGGATTGATACATTGGTGCCCTCAACGCCAAGGAAGCCTGTTTTGCCTGCCATAGGAGGTGAGGCTGTCCTCGACTCACGTGATACTAACCTAGGCACTTAGGTTATTGGTGCCTCTCCTTTAGATTTATGGGCTTCATGCCAAATGCTTAGGGTCCTATACCTACTCTTTTTGAGGATCCATTTTTCTTTTCTCCCTCATAGGCATGCTAACAGACCCGAATGAGGATTATTTTCCCCAATTTGATTTTCTTTGGATTTCTTTGAGTTTCCGCTAATTTGTGTGATGCTTTCTGAGAGTTTTCTCGATTTTCACAATTTTCCTCATCGCCCATGGGCGTATAGTAAAGCGACATTCTCAATGCCTACATTTGTCCCTCGAATCAACTTTTTCCCTTTTATTCATTTCTTCTCTTTGATTTTGCATGTTTTCCAGTCATCTATAGCATATGCATTCAGAATAGGAAAGCACACACCCAATAGACCATTTAGAAAGTAGGAAACCTAGAAAGACTGAGTTCCTCAGGCACATGGGGGTACCTAACCCCTTCCCCATGCGTAACAAGAATCCTTACCCTTTCTCTAGCCTACAATGATTTATGCATTACATCCATTAGGCACGGAGTATACATGTTTTTTCCATCTTGTTTTCTTCTTGGTTTTCTTCTGTGTTTGGTTTTCCTTGTCTTTCCATTAAAAGCTAGGTGGTGACTCCTTTCCTTATTTTTTCTTATCTTTCCTTGGTGTTTCCGAGTCTAGTCTTCTTCACCGGATTCACCATCTTCGCCGTGACCGTATCGAGACTCCTCGTGTGCTTCCACGCATCGTAAGGAGAGTCATGTAGGGTTCCACCGGTATGGTCACACTGACGCTTTTAGCAAACATACTCATGTCATGGCCAGCTTAATGATCAAGGAATGGCATCTACTGGAATGATTGGTCGAGTGTTGATTGTAGAGACAGTCTCAGGGACTTGTCAGAACCTAGATGGCAAATCTATCTATTCTCTCGAGGTTACGAGAGGCTATTGTGACAACTCAATAGTTGGATTTGTTTGTGTGGGATATCTAGCTGAAGCTGGAGGTAGGAGAGGCACCTCGTTTCTCAGTAGAAATGGATGGTGGGTTGCGGTACGACCTGTGACTATATGTTCCTCAATTGGAGGAAGTGAAACAGAGACTACTTGATGAAGCCCACTGATCCAGATATACTATTCATCCAAATTGCATCAAAATATACAAGAATTTGAAGAGAAATTTATGGTGGTTTGGGATGAAAAGAGAAATCGCTGAGCACATGATGAGGTGTGCAACTTGCCAGATGGTAAAGATTGAGCACTAGTTTAGATATGGGAGTAGGTATTGATGGATCTTGTGTGGAGAATACCTAGGATCAGGAGAAAAAATGACACAGTATGGGTAATCATTGACTGGCTCACCAAGTCATCATACTTCCTACCTATGAGATTGAATATTCCTTTAGCACAACTAGCAAAACTGTATGCGTCTGAGATAGTGTGGTTTCACAGGGTTCCAATCGTAGTTGTGTCAGACATAGACACCTGGCTCACCTTAAGATTTTGGGGGGCATTGCAGGAAGCATTTGGCACTATGCTAAACTTCAACACTACCTTCCACCATCAGACAGATGGTTAAACTGTGAGAACTATTTAGACACTAGAGGACATACTAAGGGCCTATGTTCTAGACTATGGAGGAAGCTGGGAAGATCATCTACCACTGATCGAGTTTACCTACAACAACTATTATCACTCCAGCATTGGGATGGATTCGTATGATCCTTGTAGGACACCCACCTGTTGGAACGAGGTAGGTGAACATCAGCTTGTGGGGCCAGAAATTGTTCTACAGTATGAAGAAAAGGTGGATCGAATCAGAAAGAGACTGGTAGTTGCACAAAGCCGTCATAAGAACTATAGAGATAGAAGATGTAGACCTTTGAAATTTAAAGTAGGAGACTTCATCTTCCAAATGGTATCACCAACCAAGGGAGTGGCCAAATTTGGAAGATGAGGCTAGCATAATCTACGCTACATTGAGCCCTACCAGATCTCCAGAAGGATTGGTTAAGTGGCGTATAAGCCATATTTGCCTTCAAAACTTTCTAGGGTGCACAACATCTTTCATGTGTCGATGCTATGGAAATGTTTGGCAGACGTGTCCTAGATCACACCAGTACAACCAAATAAGCTACAGGAAGATCTATCCCTAGTAGAGGATGCCACACAGATACTGGATAGAAAAGAACAAGTCCTTAGGAACAAAGTGATACCTCTAATATTGGTTCAGTGGCAGCACCATGGCACCGAGTAAGCTAATTGGGAACGTGAGGCGGATGTTGGCATGCGATACCCCCATTTGTTTTGCTAGAAGTGAATTTCAGGGACGAAATTCTTTTAACGGGGGTAGGATGTAACATCTAGGAATTCAAAAAGTATGTAATCAAGACGTGTCATGTAATCCTGGATTTAATTATTAATGGATGATATTAATGGATGTGGTAATTTTGTGAGATTAGTGTGTTGTTCTTCCTTAATGGGCTTGTGGTCTAGTTAGCTTAGTTTAGAGTAGTCCAAGCATAGACTCTAGGTGCATTTTATAGGTGAATATTAGAGGTGCGGAGTAGGAGCAAATCCTCTAAGCGAGTATTGCTAGCATGTCTTATCGGTGTGATTTGTCGGTGTGCAACAAAGAAACAATACAGTGTAGTAAAATCATAGTATCTGCTGCTCTGTGCTTCTACTGTTTTCCTGTGCGATCCGCTTCACAGCAGCCTACTTTGCTTGACAGGGCCATTCCCTGTAGAGTAATCTACTGGTCTGCCTCGCCCTGTAACCATTACCAACCTTGATCGTTGGGCGGTTGTCGACAATGATGGGCCATATAAAAGGAGCCCAAGCCCCCAACGTTGGACGCATCAAGCGAGAGCTAGAAAAGGGCAGGTGGAGGAGAGGAATTGTGGTGAGGTGAGAAAGCTTGGAGAGGAGGTTGGAATCCGTCGAGGAAGCTCGTAGAAGATTTCGCCGTTGTGAAGAAAGGAATGCTGGCAATCTTCGAAACCGTATGCATCCTACCCTTCTCCCTCTCTATTTGATTTAAATTCTTAGGAATCATGTTAGGAAGCATGTTACATTGTGTTAGGGGATTAAGGATGAATTTAGTGATTTCCTCAAGTTTTTCGATGATTATTCGACGAGGTTTTCTACTTTAGTATTTGTCTATAAAATGTTGGGTGAGACTTGTTAGTGAAGGTGACAAGTGAGAATTAGTGGCGCGACATGAAAGTGAATCCAGGTGACACGAGTTGTTGGCGTAGAGAACTAGTGGATGTTTCCATCGTATCTCACCAACGCGAGTCACCCAAGTCAGTAATCCAGACTTTGTTTGTCTTTGTTAAATGACAATTTCCCTTAAATCATAATAAATTGAGTATAATCTTAAAGATTTGCATAAATAATTGGCTTTGACATTGAATGTGTGTCGTGATGGATTTTTGTATTGAAAAGTGGTTTCAAAAAGGTTTTGAAAAGAGATGCACGATTTTGAAAAGTACTTTTTCATGGTTTTTGGTCAGATTTGTGTGGCAATATGGTCATAGTGAATGGGGGTATGGAGTCTCCGTATAATCGGTACAAACTCTAAGATGTGGTTGCCGATGACGAGCATAGGTGAAAACACCATGGCTCTTCGAGGTACTATAGGGCCTGGGTGAAAAGGACCTGTTCACCCTTTTTACCTGGTGCTGGCTGGGCCTGGGGTTGTGAGTCCCTGGTTGTTTGGGCACCAAGTGGCATCATGAGGACGCACCCTATGCGTGTTTGTGTAACTTGTGGGTCATGGTTTTGTGAGGCCTATGAGGCCGAGGTGGGTGGACTCCTACGCGTTGTGGTTCACCACAGTAGTGCAGTAGGGTCGAGGTTGGTGCCTTGTCGACTGCTTGTGGTTAAGTCAATCACTTTTGGCCACAGTGACTAGACGGGTTTTAGATAGGCTATGCGAGCTTGGTTTTTGAGCTAGGACTGGCGTGTGGTTTTTTGATTTTTGTCAGGTTCTAGTTTTTTTTGGACTTATGGTTTTTAGCTTGTTTCCAGCCAAGGTTTAAATGTAATTGAGGTTTGTGCTGTTTTAGGCTGGATTCTAGTTAAGAGTTGGTTTCTTGAAATGCATGGATATGATTTATAAATGCATAGAAATTTTAAAGGAAAAGAAAAAAGAAAACTTTGCAAAGACATGTTTAAATGATATTTTTTGTTGTGCTCTATTTGTTGTTGTAATATGGTTTTTACGTGATTTTGGCAGGCACATGCTAGGTGACTTGAGGTCACTCACTCATTTTGTGTTTTGTTTTCAGGTGCATATCTAAGTGCAGTCCAATCCTGGTGCATATAGAGGAGCCACTAGCTGTACACGAGGTTCTAGGTAGTGTTTAGTTGTTTATTTACTTTACTCTAGTTTAATTCTATTTATCCTAGTGTTTAGTACTTGGGTAGTACTAATGCTGATTTGTGACACACTAGGGCGTTACAGAAATGTTTAAAATACAACCATATGAATCTATTTGTGATATGCTTATTAGATTTAGTGAAATAACAAATTCATTGCAATCACTTTGGAAAGGGATGCTCACAAAGTGATTTAGTTAGAAAGGTACTTAGATCCCTTACTCCAGATTCGGAGAGAAAGACAACCTCTATTGAAGAAGCAAAGGACCTATCATCATATTCCCTAGAAAGTCTCATAGGAAACCTTATCTCATATGAAGTTCAAATGAAGGAGAAGAAACTAGAAAGTTTTCCCGAGAAGAAGACAATTGCACTTAATGCCTTGTTTAAGTTGTATGATTCGATGAGGAAGATCTTGCTCTTATTACACACAAGTTTACGAATTTCTTAAAGGAAAGAAGAGTTCAAAAGAAGAACAAAAGAAAAATCAAGAAAAAGAAATCTCTCCAAGCTACTTGGGATGATAGTGACTCTTCAACCGATGAAGATTTATCTTTCGATGGTAAAGTTGCTCACTCATGCTTTATGGCAAAATCTTGTGTGGTATCATCTTCAGATAATATTGAAGATTTTTCTATGAATGAATTACTTGATGCTTTTAATGAGCTTTATTTGAAATATAAATCTTTGAATATTAAATGCAAAAGTATATACAAAAGCTTTATTGATATATCTCTTGAAAAAGAATTGATTTCAAAAGAAAATGATGAATTGATAAGTAGAAATAAAGTATTTGAAATAGAAAATGATGTTTTAAAAAATGAATTGAATATCATGAAATGCAAAATTGATCTTAAAAATGACATAGAATCATTGAAAAATAAGGTGAAAGTTTGCTTAATAATGTAAGTAAACTTAAAATTAAAAAGAAAACACTTGATGTGGGAAAGTATAGAAATGTTATTCCTTATAAAAATAGATTTCGTAGAGCTAAAAATAATGAAAAATATGAATTTGTCATTAATAAAGTAGACAAAGGAAAATGAATCCTAAAAATGAAAAATGATATTATTTCTAAGACTAACTCATTTAGACCCAAAATAAATTAGGTACTAAATTTTTTACTTGTTACAAGTGGTATAGGTGTTTGAGGACACCTAGGGGGAAGGAAGATCATGGGACTATAAGCCGTTAACTAATATTGGTAATCCCATTGAAAAAGTATGTTTTAGTTGCTTTTTGTTAAAACATAATTCTCTACAAGAGTTTCATTAAAAAGTCATTCCTAAAAGAAATTATTTGGACAAAATTTCACTCAATTCATTATGATTTTACACGATTTTTATTGAAAATGTGGACTAATATAAAATTTAGTTTACTGATTTTGTTTCGATTTACCAATCGATCTAGCAGTTGATTTTTTTTTGTGGTTGATTTTATATTTGAATTTAATACATCCATGGTTTGTTCTCACATTGAATATTAACATGTCTTGATTATTTATTTGGCTCTTTATAAGTTTAAATATATACATGAGTGAACCAAATAAAGAATTCTTATAAAATGAGATTAAACTTGACTGACATAATTTTTAAGGGATTGGGCAATAATGATTTATTCTTGGATAAATTTTGGATTAATGTCAACCATTGTCACATCCTCTACTTCTTTGCTCATGAAAAAAATAAGGATGAATGTTTTACAAGATTATATACTCTTACTCATGATATTACTAAAATATTCCTTGAAGTTTGTGCCTATGCTTACATTAATAATTTTTTATTTTGCTATAATATGTATGGATTTTCATTGAACTAATTGTTTTTCACATGCGTGATGAAAGGGGGAGCATACTGAGCTTTACTAAATAATTCTCTTTACCCTTGTTTGTTGATAGGGGGAACATATTGAATATAATTTTCTTGTGTATATGTTTGAATATCTTTTATATGAAAATCGATTTTGATGATATATGAATATGATTTTGATGCTATTTTCCATCATAAGTATTATGTTTGAATATTTTTTGAAGATTTTCATGCTTATTAAATATATATAATTCTCGTTATCCATGCTTGAAGTGAGGGGGAGCTTAATAAATATCTTTCATAAAAAGTTGATTTTGATTAAATATCTTTCATATAAAATCAATCTTGATGCCTATGGACTAAACAATTTGATCCAACAATTGGTACCCAACAATTAGATCCAACAATTGGTATCTTATAAAATTTAATTTTGGTAATTACTTGATTATCCCTTATCTAATGAAGTTGATTTTGATGATTCGTATTGAATATCGTATAAAAATTGATTTTGATGCTTATTGAATATCGTTTTAACATTGCTCTTGCTTATATTGCTTCATTCTTTGGATTTATGCCTTCTAATCTTCTTGCTTATGACAAAAAGAGGAAAAGGAATAGAGATAAGTTTTCCAAAGCTATTTTTGAGCTAATCATGTAAATTTAAGTTAACTAGATGGATGAGTCATACTTAAGCGTTGTTTGATATTTTTATTGGGCTCACATAGTTAGGGAGAGTATTGTGATTCATTGACATATTTTGTTTGCATATTCTAAGGTGGGAAGGCATTTCTATTGCTTTCAAAAATTTGTAGTTTTTGTCATCATCAAACGGGAGGAGATTGTTGACAAAATTGTCTCGACTCGATTTTGATAATAATAAAACGTGTAACACCTGTAAATTTTAATTTTTTTAATTATTGACAATTTAATGAATTTTATTCTTCCACGGTTGTTATTGCTCCGAAGCCAGTTGTGTGGATTTGTGCTTTTAAGCTTTGGCCTCGCGGGTCGGCTTTTGTAGCGTGTCCCTGTGAGTGGTTTGGCACTATGCTTTGTGGCACTATGCATGTGGGGCCCATGTTGTAGGCCAGTTGTTGGGCGGTGGCCGTTGAGCTCGTGCGGGGTGCTGGTGGCTGAGGTGCGTAGGTGATGTAACACTTGTAATTTTCATTTTGTAATTATTTTCATTTTAATGAATTTATTCCTGGATGAGAGTTACTGTTCCGAGGCCAATTGTGTGGATTTGTGCTTTTGGGTTTGGACTTTGTGGGCTGGTTTCTGTGGTGTATTCCTGTGACATCTGGGCCTAATTATCCATTTTTACTTGTAAACCATGTAATTAATTGTAATACTGAATAAATGGTTTATTAATGGATAATCTGTTATTTCTAGGATGTGTGAGCTTGTGGTTGGCATGCTGTGCTCCTACTTGTGATTTGGGACTAATGTGGAGTCTAATTTGAGAATGCACAGTTGCCTCGATTTGTGTGCCCGTCTTTTCTTTCTTTTCTTTCCTTCTTTTCTCCTTCCTTTTTCTCTCTCTCATTAGCCATACCCTTCCACCCCTCCCCTATCTTCTTCTCCTCCTTCTTCCACGCCCATGCCACCAGCGACGGAGGCCCATGCTTCCCCATCACCTCCGATGGGATGGATGGCCGGCGCCATGCGGGAGGAGGTAGAGATAAAGAGAGGGAGGATGGAGTGGGCAAAGGAGGAGAGTGGCGAGAAAGGAAAGGAGGAGGAGAGAGAGCAGGCGGCTCGCACTGAGGAGGAGCTGGTTGGGGTAGATCACTGGTGGAGGAGGCTTCGCCGGGGCGAGAGGAGACTCGCCGAGGAGTGAGGAAGATCGTTGAAGTACCACTCGAGGTACGTGGCCCTACTCCTTTCTCGTTTAATACTCCCAGTAGATTATGTTAAATGTATGAAATAGAGATAAATGCATGTAAAATCGTAGAAAGATCTTAGAATGGATGGAAATGTGATAAATGGCATGAACATGTAGAAATCATGCGGTTAGGATGGATTTTGGTGGATTCGTATGGATTTGTGGGATGTGAGTTACAGTAGGTTCAACTGAGCTCTTCGCTTTTGTGATTTTCGTATGAATCACATAGTTAGTGGATTGAGGAATGGTGTGAGGGGTTTTGAAGTAGACTCAAGGGTCTACACCCCAAGATTTATTGGGAAATTTTGGTGTGTGTTTGGGTGGTCCGATCGAGGCTCCCACTTTGGACGATTTTCGCCGCATGGAACAGAGGTGTGCCCTCTCTGTGGGAAATTCGATATGCCGAACTCATTCAGTATGCCGAAATCCTAACAGATTGTCCGAGGATCCCTGGTTTTGGTAGACCAAAATCTCGTGGTCGACCGAAACAGGGGGTTTCGGTATACTGAATCAGTAACTTTCGGTATACCGAATCAGTAACTTTCGGTATACCGAATTTGAATTCGGTCCTCAGATTTCACCCCCTGGCCTATGTGAATTAATGGACATAAATGATGGAAATAAAAGGTTTTAAATGGACATTAAACATGTGTTAATGGTGTTTTCCCCATGAAAATGACATGGAGGAATGTGTAACCCAAATAAATAGATTTGGGCATGGTTTTGGGTTTTAGACCCTATAAATGAACAAAAAGGTTGATTTTGTGTGATTTTTGGGCATGTGACCCAATTTATGATTTTAAGCATGACTTTTAATGAGATGAGTTGGGACTCCAGTGGAGGATCAAGTGTAGCATGGAGACAGATTCCTTCAACGAAAAGAATGAAATGGAAATGGTTTTGAAAAGAAAAGCTTAAAGAGTTTTGATAATGAAACACTAATAATGTGTCAAGGAACCACGGGGGTTGGTGTCGACAACGTGGTAGGAGTATGAGGCTCCAATGAAACTAGTTGCCAGACACGATTGTGGTTGCCAAGCTTGAGACGATGTAGGTTGAGCCTGGGTCGTGATACCTAGTTGTTCGGGTCACCGAGCTCGTGATGGTGTAGGCTGAGCCTAGGTTATTGAACCTAGTTGTTTGGGTCACCGACGGTGTAGGCTAAGCCTGGGTCGTTGTACCTAGTTGTTGGGGTCACCGACGGGGCATCAGTCAAAGACGTATCCCTGTGCATATATGAAAAAAAGAAATTGAGGCTGGTTAGCCGGGGCGGTGGCATCATGCATGGGGAATTTCACTGAGGTAGTGCAGGGAGGTATGGGAAATGATGTCCTCGCCTACTGCTTGTGTGCCAGTTACCCCTGATCAAGGTAACATCAATAAAGAAAAGTGGAAATGTAAAATGAAAAGAAATGTGGTTTGACTAGGATTTGACTTATGAATGGTCCTAAAATCCTGAGATGAAATAATGATGATGTTTTAACCAATTACCAGCCAGTATTTATGATTTTATTTTGTGCCCAAGAGGCATTGTGTTTTAGGCTGGATCTGGTCAGAAATGGGAATTTGAAAGTGTGATTTTGGGAAGAAATCCCAAGTATTGAAGAAGGATATGTTTCGAAAAATGAATTTCAAAGTTTTTAAAAGAAAATGTAGAGGTGTGTTTTGGAAAGAGAATGTGGTTTTGGAATAAGTTTCCAAATGTTTTAAGAAAAGAAAGAAACATGGCTTTTGAAAAGAGTTGAATTTGAGATTTAATTCTCAAGTGATTTCAACAAAAAGAAACGAGAATGATATTTCAAAAGAAAAGGAGGATTTTCAAGAGAAAACCAAGCTTTGAAAATTAAAAAGCTGAGTTTTATAGTTTTCCATAGAGTTTGTGGTTTGTGTGTTTGGGGGTGCGTACTGGTTGACTTAGATGTCACTCATGCGTACTTGTTAGGTTTTCAGGTGCAGTTTGGTGTAGTCGAGTTCCGGTGTAGGAATCGGAGCTTCTAGTCGCACATTGAGATCCTGAAAGTGAGCCTTAGTTGCAGTTATTTAATTTTACTATAATTAGTGTAATTTTGCTTATGATATTGTGATTTAGTAGCGTGCTTGGGAACGAGGCGTTACAAAGTGGTATCAGAGCTAAGGTTACAGCTAGTGCACCAGCTTGGTGATGTCCGGTTTAGCAGCTCCCTAGGACTGCACATTAGAGAGTCGTGCACCTGATTTTTTGGATTGCTGTGTTTTGTTGTGTTGGTAGGAAGATGTCTCGTCAAGTCCGCAGTCGTGGCAAGACCCCTATACCCGACTTCGAGACGGGAGAGGGTAGTGCAAGGAGGGGTATGAGACGAGAGTTGGCGAGATGATGCGGGGTTTCGCCTTGTCCTTTGGCAACAGTAGCATGGATGAGGCGAAGGGAGACGAGTGGATCAAGCAGTTCCACCAGCTTGGCGCACCGACGTTTGATGGGTGCGGCACACCAAAGGAGTGTGAGGCTTGGTTCCTGGAGGTGGAGAAGATCCTAGAAGGGATCGAGTGTCCAGCAAAGAAGTGGGTCCAGATTGCGGCATTTTAGCTTAAGGGTGCTGCGGATCAGTGGTGGAGGACAATGCGTCGCACCAAGTTTCCAAATGCAGACTTGCTGATGATCTCTTGGGAGGAGTTCTGAGAGATATTATATGAGAGGCTTTTCCCTGAGCATGAGAGGGATAAGCTGGACAGAAAATTCAGGAACCTGAAGTAAGGAAGCCTGTCTGTGGCTGAGTATGAGTCGTCCTTCCTTCGGCTAGAGCAGTTCTCACAGGCTGTAATTTCTGAGAAGAACAGAGCCAAGAGGTTTGTAGAGGGACTGAACCCTATGTTGAGATCTAGAGTTATTGGCTTCAGATGCCAGACCTTAGCAGATGCTGTTGAGCTTGCAAGTCGCTATGAGGATGATCGTAGGCTGTTCTAGGAGGAGTATCCCAAGAAGGAAAAGGGGAGAAAGTTTGTCTCTCGACCCTCCATTTCTCGACCGTCAGTGATGGGAGCGCCAAGTTCTGGGAGTTGTGGCAGCTCTGGGAAGAACCGGTAGCAACGACCTACATCTAGTAGAGAAGAGAGTATGGGTTTTAGCCACGTAGGGTCCAGTAGCGACCCATAGATGGGACCATGCCATGTCTATGGCAAGAAAGGGCATGTAGCGGCGCAGTGGTGGCACATGCAGAGGAATTTGGATAGTGTAGTTTGCTACAACTGCGGGAAGTCCAAGCATTACCAGAAGGACTATCCCAGTCAGTCGAGGCCAGCAGGAGATGCGCCACATCAACCTACCAAGGGTAGAGTGTTCTCCATTGTTGCCCCAGATGCTGGTCCATCTGGAGATGTGGTAGAAGGTGAGAACTATCGCGACTGTATTAATTTAGTCATGTCCTGTAATATTAGTTCCTATGTGCAAATGACATTGTTTCTTATTATGATTATGGTTATGGTGTGTAGATTATAAAATCTTTTCTGGTGGCTGATCGGATGGCCCAAGTCTTGTTCGACTCTAGGAGTTCATTTTCTTTGTCTTCGAGTCATTTGCTTCTGAGATCAGGACTTGGCCAGCCAGGCTGGCATTCCACCTAGATGTGGTCACTCCATTGGGAGAACACAGCCTAACATGGAGACATTTGAGACCAATTGATATCTAGTTGGGGGACAGGATTTTCAGGCCAGCTTTATCCTGATGGATATGAAGGATTATGATGTTATCCTGGGAATGGATTGGCTGACACAGCATTCAGCCGTGATAGTTATGCCAAGAGGAGAGTTTTGGCAGAATGTCCAGGCCATGGCTGGTGTATGGTACAGGGCACCAGACCAGGAGAGCCAAGAAATGTGATTTCTGCTCTCAAGGCCTATCATCATTTGGCGAGAGGTAGTGTGGGTTATCTGGCCTGTGTGACAGTTTCTACGTTGCCTGTAGTCGAGATTCAGGACTTGCCGGTGGTGAGGGAATATCCCGATGTGTTCGTAGAGGAATTGCCTGGAATGCCACCGCATAGGGAAGTGGAGTTTATGATGGATCTGGTGTCGGGATTAGGTCCTATTTCCATGGCTTTGTACAGGATGGCACCTGCTGAGTTGAGAGAGATCTCCAGAATCAGCTGCAAGAACGGATGGATAAGGGATTCATTCGTCCCAGTGTTTCACCTTGGGGAGCACCGGTTCTATTTGTGAAGAAGAAGGATGGTTCACTTCGGCTTTGTATAGATTACCAGATGTTGAACCAAATCACTGTCAAGAACAAGTACCCACTACCTAGGATCGACGATTTGTTCGACCAACTGCAGGGGGCATCAGTGTTTTCCAAGATAGATTTGAGATCTGGATACCATCAGTTGAGGATTAGTGAGCCAGATGTGCAGAAGATAGCCTTTCGCACCCGTTATGGACACTATGAGTTTTTGGTTATGCCATTCGGGTTGACGAATGCTCCGGCTACCTTTATGGACCTGATGAATAGGGTGTTCAAGCCCTATTT
>JAMKQA010004731.1:0-27058 GCA_024699735.1 Posidonia australis | reverse complement strand
TTTTGCATGATTTTTCATGTTATGGTTTTCCTTGTCTTCCATAATAGATTAGGTGGCGACTCCGTTTTATTTTGCTTTTTCGACGTGATTTTGCCGACCGATTTCGCATTCATTTGCGGAATCTCCTCGCCGGCATGGTTACACTACCACATGGAGTCTAGATGGTCCCATCCCAGGTTCGATCTAGACGGACAAATCCCAGTGCTACCCCTTGCCTTTGAATTTCGACCCTGACCGACGGATTCAAGGCCCTTTTCCATCTTCTTCTAGACTACTGGACAGAGTCTAGATGGTCCCATCCCAGGTTCAATCCAGACAGACAAATTTTCATGCCATCCCCTTGCCTTTGAATCTCGACCCTGATCGGTAGATTCAAGGCCCCCTTTTCCATCTTCCTCTAGACTACCAGACGGAGTCATGATGGTCCCATCCCAGGTTCGATCCAAACGAATGAATCTCGGTGCCACCGCCATGCCTTTGAATCTCGACCCTGACAGGCTGATTCAAGGCCCCATTTTCCATCTTCTTCTAGATTATCGGACGGAGTCTAGATGGTCTCATCCCAGGTTCAATCAGAACAAACGAATCTCGATGCCACCCCTTTGCCATTGAATTCCGACCCTGTCTAGTGAATTTATGGTAACCCTTTTTCCATGTTCTTTTAGACTACCAGACGGAGTCTAGATGGTCCCATCCCAGGTTCGATCCAGATGGATGAATCTCGGTGCCACCCCCTTGTCTTTGAATTCTAACCCTGACCGGATTCAAGGCCCATTTCCATCTTCTTCAAGACTACCGAACGAAGTCTAGATGGTCCCATCCCATGTTCGATCCGGACGGATGAATCTCGGTGCCACCCCTTGCCTTTGAATCTCGACCCTGACCGACGGATTCAAGGCTCACTTTTCCATCTTCTTCAAGACTATCAGATGGAGTCTAGATGGTCCCATCCTAGGTTCAATCCAGATGGATGAATCTTGGTGCCACCACCTTGCCTTTGAATTCCAACACTGACTAGCAGATTCAAGGCCCATTTCCATCTTCTTCTAGACTACCGGACGGATTCTAGATGGTCCCATCCCTAGTTCAATCCGAACGGACGAATCTCAGTGCCTCCCCCTTGCCATTGAATTCCGACCCTGACCAACGAATTCAAGGCCCTTTTCTAACTTCTTTTAGACTACCAGACAAAGTCTAGATGGTCTCACCCATCCCAGGTTCGATCTGGATGGATGAATCTCGGTGCCACCCCTTTGCCTTCGAATTCCAACCTTGACTGGCGAATTCAAGGTACCCCATTTTCAATTTTCTTCTTGACTACAAGACGGAGTCTAGATGGTCCCATCCCAGGTCCGATCCAGACAGATGAATCTCGGTGCCACCCCCTTTTCCTTCGAATTCAAAACTTGACAGGAGGATTCAAGGCCCTTTTCCATCTTCTTCTAGACTACCAGACAAAGTCTAGATGGTCCCATCCCAGGTTCGATCCGGACGAACGAATCACGGTGCCACCCCTTGCCATTGAATTCCGACCCTGACTGGCAGATTCAAGGCTACTTTTCCATCTTCTTCTAGACTACTAGACGGAATCTAGATGGACTCATCCTAGGTTCGATCCGGACGGACGAATCTCGGTGCCACCCCTTTGCCTTTGAATTCCGACCCTAACTGGCGGATCCAAGGACACTTTTCCATCTTCTTCTAGACTACCGGACGGAGTCTAGATGGTCCCATCCTAGGTTCGATCCAGACGGACGAAACTCGGTGCCACCCCCTTGCCTTTGAATTTCGACCGTGACTGACGGATTCAAGGCCCTTTTCCATCCTCTTTTAGACTTCCGGATGGAGTCTAGATTGTCCCATCCTAGGTTCGATTCGGACGGACGTATCTCGGTGCCACCCCTTGCCTTTGAATCTCGACCCTGACTGGCAGATTCAAGGCCCACTTTTCCATCTTCTTCTAGACTATCGGACAAAGTCTAGATGGTCCCATCCCATGTTTGGTCTGAACGGACGAATCTCTGTGCCACCGCCTTGCCTTTGAA
Organism: Posidonia australis; assembly: GCA_024699735.1. Lineage (NCBI taxonomy): Eukaryota > Viridiplantae > Streptophyta > Magnoliopsida > Alismatales > Posidoniaceae > Posidonia > Posidonia australis. The sequence goes on along the minus strand of JAMKQA010004731.1, from coordinate 25,013 downwards.
TTCCGACCCTTACCGGCGGATTCAAGGCCCTATTCCATCTTCTTCTAGACCACCAGATGGAGTCTAGATGGTCCCATCCTAGGTTCGATCCAGACGGACGAATCTCGGTGCCACACCACTAACACATGCTCATTGTCCATTTTAAACCCTTTCTTTTCATTTTATAATCACATTTATATATGCTAGGACCAAGGCAAAATCGGCAGACTGAAAACTAGGTTCAGCATACTGAAAATCCCTGGTTCGGTACACTGAACATTTTCGGTATACTGAAAATCTCTGTTTCAATCAATCGGATGATTTTGACATACTGAAACCTGGTATCTGGCTTAATTAGACAGGGATTCGGTATGTTGAACCCAGTTTTGCATGCCGAATTGCCCAAAACCAGGGCACATCTCCTGTTCCAGCCCTTGAATTCACTAGAATTGGGAGCCTCTAGTGGATCCCGCAAAAACTTATCATAAAATACGAGTAAATCATGGGGTGTAGACACTTGAGTCTACTTCAAAACCCCACAAACAATTCATCAATCCATACACTATACAATCCACATGAAAATCACAAAAAGATGGAGCTCAAAAATGGCTACTATATCCTCCATCGAAAAACCTTGCATAACCCTACCAATTTCCATCCTAGCGGTATGATATCTATGTTTACATGCTATTCAGCTCATTCTCATCAATTCTACTATTTTCCTATGATTTTATATGCATTTTACACCATTTTCATGCTTTTAACCCATTAAGCCGAAAGAAGAGAATGGGGGAGAAGAGGAGCCACGTACCTCTTCTAGCGAGCCTCCCCAACTCCGACGAGCTCCTCCCACCCCGAGGAAGCCTTTTCTACCAGCGAACCACACAAACCACCACCTCCTCTGTCGTGCATAGTTCTTCCTCTCCTTCTTCTCTCTCACATCTCAGTCCTTCCTCTTCCACTTGCCTCTCCCCCTCTCAATCCCCCCTCCTCTTTATCTCCTCCTCCACTTGCATGGCGTTGGCCACCCATCATGTCAGAAGAGACGGGGAGGCATGGGCCACCGTCTCCTAGTGGCACAGGTGGGGAAAGGGGAAGAAGAAGAAGACGAGATGGGGGTGTCTCATGAGGGAGAGAAAGAAAAAGAGAGGGGAAAAGAAGGAAATAAAAAGAAGAAAAGATAGGCATGCAAACTGAGACAACTGTGCATCCCCAAATCGGCCCCAACATTGGTCCCAAATCTCAAATAGGTGCACTAGAAACCAACCAAAATCCCACAATCACAAGAAACAACAGATTATCCATTAATAAACCATTTATACAATATTACTATTAATCACATGGTTTACAATTAAAAATTGATAATCAGGCCCAGATGTCACATTCGACTCCCCTTAAAAAGGAATTCGTCCCCAAAATTCAGCTCTAAATAAACAAATAGGGGTATTGTCTCTGGATGTCCACCACGTGCTCCCACGTAACCTCCTCTGTACCATGGTGTTGTCACTGAACTAATACCAATGGAATCACTTTATTTCTATGGACTTGCTCTTTTCTTTCTAGTATCTGAACTGCATTCTCAACCATAGACAGGTCCTCCCACAGCTCCTCTGGCTACACTGGTATCACCTGGGACGCATCGGCCAAACACTTTCTCAACATTGATACATGGAAGGTGTTATGTACACCAGCCAACTCTAGAGGCTGATCTAGTCTATATGCCACCTCACCAACCCTCTTAGTAATCTGGTACGGTCCAATGTATCTTGGGCTCAACTTCCCTTTCTTACCGAACCACATCACACCCTTAGTTGGTGACACCTTCAAGAATACGAAGTCTCCTACCTTGAATTCTAGAGGTCTCCGCCTCCTATCTGCATAGTTCTTCTGCCGACTCTAGGCAGACAACAACCTCTTCCTAATCAGATCCACCATGCCCTCGTATTGTTGTACGATCTCAGGCCCAACTAACTTTCTCTCACCCACTTCGCTCTAGCAAGTGGGTGTCCTACAGGGTCTGCCATATAATGCCTCATATGGAGCCATACCAATACTAGCATGGTAACTGTTGTTATATGTGAACTCAATCAGAGGTAAGTGATCCTCCTAGCTACCATCAAAGTCTAAGGCGCAGGCCCTCAGCATGTCCTCTAGTGTCTAGATGGTCCTCTCTGTCTGGCCATCCATCTGGGGGTGAAAGGCAATGCTAAAATTCAGCACCATGCCAAAAGCCTCCTGCAGAGCTCCCCACAATCTCAATGTAAACCTCGTGTCTCTGTCAGACATAATAGACATAGGGACACCATGCAATCTCACAATCATAGCCACATACAACTCTGCCAGCTTCACCAAAGGAAGATTCACCCTCATTGGCAAGAAATGTGTCAATTTTGTAAGGCGATTCACTATCACCCAAACTGTATCATTCTTTCTTTGGGTTCATGGCAAACCCGTCACAATGTACATCAACACATTTTCCCATTTCCACACTGGAACGTCCAGAGGTTACAAAGTCTCTTCGGGCTTTTGGTGCTTATTTTCACCATCTGGCAGGTTGCACACTTCGCCACATACTCAGCAATCTTTCTCTTCATCCCAAGCCACCAAAAATTCCTCTTCAGGTCTTTATACATCTTGGTGCTTCCTCGATGGATAGTACATCTGGAGCGGTGAGCTTCATCCAACAGACTGTTCTTGATTTCCTCTATTTAAGGCACATATAATCGTAAATCATACCTTACCGTCTACCCCAACTGAAAAGTGAGGGGAATTACCAGCCTCCAGCTTCGTCCAGATATCTGACACAAAAGAATCATATTGCTCAGCCGTGACTATCGCCTTGATCATCCTCAAGCGAACAAACAAATTGGCCAAAATCACTCTAGTAGTTCCCTGAGGTAGTCTCTAACGCCTACATTCCACTAGTCCTTCTAACAATTTCCATTCATGAATCATCAGACTAGCCATAACATAAGTGCACCTGCTCAGAGCATCTGCAACCACATTTGCTTTCCCTGGGTGGTACGATAAACTGAAATCATAATCCTTAATATACTCCACCCAGTGCCTCTATCTCAGGTTCAAATCCTTCTGAGTAAAGATGTACTTCAGACTCTTGTGATCAGTGTACACCTCAAACTGTTCGCCATATAAATAATGCCTCTAAATCTTCAAGGCAAACACAACAGCTGCCATCACTAAATCATGGGTGGGATAATTCTTCTCATGATATTTCATCTGGTGTGAGGCATACACCACCACCCTACCATGCTGCATCAGCACACGCCCTAAACCAGTTCCACAAGCATCATTATAGACTGTGAAACCGCCACTCCCAGAGGGCAAAGTCAAGACTAGGGCTGATACCAAACGAGCCTTCAACTCGTTGAAGCTTTCCTCGCACTGCTAATCCCAACCTAAGTGCACTTCCTTTGTGGTCAGTTTGGTCAATGGTGCAGCAATCTTGGAGAAATCCTGGATGAATCTCCTGTAATATTCTGCCAAGCCGTGGAAACTTCTAATCTCAATGACTATCTTCGATCTAGCCCAACTTCTCACAACCTCCACTTTGGCTGGATCTACTTTAATACCTTCCCCTGAAATAATATGACCGAGGAAGGACACCACCTCTAGCCAAAACTCGCACTTGAAGAACTTGGCATAAAGCTGATGTTGCCTCAACATCTCCAGTATGATCCTCAAATGCCTCTAGTGGTCTGAACATCTAGAGAATACACTAGAACGTCATCCACGAAGATAACCATAAACTGATCCAAATAGTGCCTGAACACCCTATTCATCAGGTCTATAAAAGCAGCCAGAGCATTCATCAACCCGAATGGCATAACCAAGAACTAAAAATGTCCATAACAAGTGCGAAGGGCTATCTTCTGCACATCTGGTTCATTGATCCTCAACTGATGGTATCTTGATCTCAAATCTATCATGGAAAACACCGATGCACCCTGCAACTGGTCGAACAAATCATCGATCCTAGGTAGTGGATACTTGTTCTTCACAGTGATCTGGTTCAACATCTAGTAGTCTATACAAAGCCGAAGTGAACCATCCTTCTACTTAACAAACAAAATTGGTGCTCCCCAAGGTGAAACACTAGGACGAATGAATCCCATATCCATCAGTTCCTGCAACTGATTTTGGAGCTCTCTTAACTCAGCAAGTGCCATCATGTACGGAGACTTGGAAATACGATCTAATCCCGGCACCAAATCAATTACAAACTCCACTTGCCGGTGTGGTAGCATTCTAGGCAATTTCTTTAGAAAAACATCTGGATATTCCCGCACCACCGGCAAGTCCTGAATCTTCCCACAGTTGTAACATACTACATTGTCTAAGTTCCTCTTCTTGAACTAACACTGTGCCGCTACATGTCCCTTCTTGCCACCGACATGGCATGGTCCCACCTATGGGCCGCTGCTGGACCCTGCATGGCTGAAATCCACACTCTCTTCTCTACCAAATGTATGTCGTTGCTTTCACTTCTTCCCAGAGCTACCAAAACTCCCTGAACTTGGTGCTCCAGTCACTGACGATCGAGAAACGGAGGGTCGAGTGATAGAAGGTTGAGAGACTGACTTTCTCCCCTTTTCCTTCTTAGGATACTCTTCCTAGAACAGCCTACGATAATCCTCATAGTGGCTTGCAAGCTCAATAGCATCTACTAAAGTTTGGCATCTGAAGCTAATAACTCTAGATCTCAACATAGGATTCAGTCCTTCCACGAACTTCTTGGCTATGTTCTTGTTAGAAACTACAGCATGAGAGAACTGCTCCAGCCGAAGGAAGGATGACTCATATTTTGCCATAGTCTGGCTTCCCTGCTTTAGGTTCCTGAATTTTTGGTCCAACTTATCCCTCTCATGCTCAGGGAAAAATCTCTCATAGAACGCCTTTCAGAAATTCTCCCAAGAGATCATCAACAGGCCCGCATTTGGAAATTTGGTGCGGCGCACTATCCTCCACCACTGATCCACAGCACCCTTGAGCTGAAATGCCGTGATCTGGACCCACTTCTCAACTAGACACTCATCCCCTCTAGGATCTTCTTCACCTCCAGGATCAAAGCCTCACACTCCTATGGTGTGTCGTGCCCATCAAAAGCCGACGCGCCTAGCTGGCAGAACTGCTTAATCCATGGGTCTCTGTTCGCCTCATTTAGACTGCTACTGCCAATGGATTGGGCAAAATTCCGCATCCACTCACCAAACTCTCGTCCCATACCCCTCCATGCAATACCCTCTCCCGTCTCGGAGTCGGGTACAAGGGCCTTGCCATGGCTGCAGCCTCAGCGAGACATCTTCCTTCCAGTACAACAAAACTCAACAACCCAAAAATTCAGGTGCACGACTCTCTATTGTGCAGTCCTAGGGAGCCACCAGACCGAACATCATCAAGCCGGTGCACTAGGTGTAACCTTAGCTCTGATACCACTCTGTAACACCCTAGATCCGGCCACGTTACCTAAATCATAGTATCATAAGCAGAATTACACTAATTATAGTAAAATTAAATAACTGTAACTAAGGCTCACCTCTAGGAAATGATGTGCGGCTAGAAGCTCCAACTCCGACACTAGAACTCGACTGCACATGATCTGCACCAGAAAACCAAACAAAGCACGCGCGAGTGACATTTAAGTTACCTAGTACGCCCCCCAAACACACAAACAACAAAATTCGACAACATTACTAAAAACACAGTTTTTAGTTTATAAAACTTGATTTTCCTTTTTGAAAACTCATTTTAAAACATCATTTCCTTTTTCTTTTAAAATATTTGAAAATTGTTTCCAAAACCATGTTTTTTCTCAAAACTCATCTTTCTTTTTATTGCTTGGGATTTCTTCCCAAGACCAAAACCACTTTCAAAACTCATATCTTGAGAAATCGCATTTCCAACCATATCCAGCCTAAAACAGAATACCTCTCAGACTCAAAACCAAAATCATAAATACTGGCTAAAACACAATCATTATTTTATTCTAGGATTTTAGGACCATTCATAAGTCCAATCCTTGCCAAACCACATTTCCTTTTCATTTCTCGAAATCACATTCTTTTCTTATTCAATTCCACTTTTCTTTATTGATGTTACCTTGATCAGGTGTAACGAGGCACATAAGCATTAAGCGAGGACATCATTTCCCCTACCTCCCTGCACTGTCGCGATGAAATTCCCCATGTGGGAAGCCATTGCCCCGGCCAACTGGCCTCAATCTCTTTCATATATGCACGGGGATACGTCTTTATCTGACGTCCCATCGGTGACCCGAACAACTAGGTTCAATGACTTAGGCTCAGCCTACACCGTCTCAAGCTCAGCAACTCCAGTCGTATCTGACAATTGGTTTCATTGGAGCCTCATACTCCTACCATATTGTCGACACCAACCCTCATGGTTCTTCAACACTAATTTTCAAAACTCTTTAAGTTTTCCTTTCAAAACCATTTTCATTTCATGCTCTTAGTTGCAGGAATCTTTTCCCCTACAACACCCCAACTCAAATCATGCTTTAAAATCGTAAATTGGGTCTCATGCCCATATTTACTCAAAAACCATTTATCCAATCACTTTTATTCATTATTAGGGATTTAAACCCAAAAATCATTCCCAAATACACTTATTTGGGTCCCACATTCCTCCATGCCATTTACATGGAGAAAACACCACCAACACATGCTCATTGTCTATTTAAAACCCTTTCTTTTCATTTTATAATCATATTTATATATGCTAGGACCAAGGCAAAATCGGCAGACCGAAAACCAGGTTCGTCACACTAAAAATCTTTGGTTCGGTACATCGAACATTTTCGGTATACCGTAAATCCTCGTTTCGATCGATTGGGTGATTTCGGTTTACCGATACCAGGTATCCTAGTTTAATTTGATAGGGATTCGGTATGCTGAACCCAGTTCAACATGCTGAATTGATCGAACCAGGGCACCTCCCCTGTTCCAGCCCTTGAATTCGTCAGAACTAGCAGCCTCCGGCATACCCCCCAAACACATATCATAAAATACGAGTAAATCATGGGGTGTAGACCCTTAAGTCTACTTCAAAACCTCACAAACCATTCATCAATCCACATGAAAATCACAAAGGGATGGAGCTCAAAAACGGTTACTATAGCCTCCATCCAAAAGCCTTGCATAACCCTACCAATTTCCGTCCTAGCCACATGATATCTATGTTTAAATGCTATTCAGCTCATTCTCATCAATTCTACTATTTTCCTACGATTTTACATGCATTTTACACCATTTTCATGCTTTTAACCCATTAAGCTAAAAGAAGAAAACGAGGGAGAAGAGGAGCCACGTACCTCTTCTGGTGAGCCTCCCCAACTCCAACGAGCTCCTCCCACCTTGACGAAGCCTTTTCTATCAACAAACCACACAAACCACCAACTCCTCTGTCACGCGTAGTTCTTCCTCTCCTTCTTCTCTATCGCATCTCAGTCCTTCCTCTTACACTTGCCTCTCCCCCTCTTAATCCCCCCTCCTCTTTATCTCCTCCTCCACTTGCATGCCGTCGGCCACCCATCATGTCAGAAGAGACGAGGAGGCATGGGTCGCCATCTCCTAGTGGCACGGGTGAGGAAAGGGGAAGAAGAAGAAGACAAGATGGGGGTGGCTCGTGAGGGAGAGAAAGAAAAAGAGGGGAGAAAGAAGGAAAGAAAAAGAAGAAAAGATAGGCACGCAAACTAAGGCAATTGTGCATCCCTGAACTGGACCCCACATTGGTCCCAAAATCTCAAATAGGTGCACTGGAAACCAACCAAAATCCCACAATCACAAGAAACAACAAATTATCCATTAATAAACCATTTATACGATATTACAATTGATCACATGTTTACAATTAAAAATGGATAATCATGCCCAGATGTCACACCATCAATATCATAAATGTTTCTTATGTAAAACTCAATTGTGTTCATTTTGTAAGGAGGGTCCAAGATAGAAGCTAGTGACAAAACCATATTTGCAATATTCCAATACTTGTCAAATTTTACCTTCATTCGATTGCCCATTAAAGAAATAAAAGGAATAATACTTTGATAAAAATCCTTCAACATCACATGTATAGCACAAATGTTTAGAAAGAAATAATTTGTAGAAAGATACAACGAGGTAAAAAACTTATTAGTGACATCATAGAAGTAATGCAAGCAACCACAATTAGTCTTAGCATGTTCCCATTCCTCTACATTTGAAACGTGCAAGAACTATCAACCATTGCCAAACGAGAAACAGCGTTCTTGAATTCAAGAGCAGTTTACGACATTAGGGAGGTGGAGTTCCATCTTGTCAAAACATCTAAAACAAGGGATTTGTTTAGAGTCTTTACAAGACTAGCCATTTCTTTAAAAGTCTGCAATCTTAATGTGGAAGACTTAATATACTTCACACTCTCATGCACCTTTGTTATGACCTCCCTTATAATCTCAGTTCCTTCTTGGACAATCAAATTTAGAATGTGTGCATAACATCTAACATGAAACAATTGTCCATACGCCACAAGATTACTAGCAGGAAGCTTCTCCAAAAATTATCTAACAAAAGCATCATTTGTGAAACAATTATCTAAAACAATAGACATTAATTGTCTATCAATGTTCCATTTATACAATTTCTCCAAAATGGCTTTTGAAAGTGCAACTGCAATATAAGAAACATCAATTGTAGAAAAAATTAGGATTCTTTTCTATAGTTTCCAATTATCATTAATGTAGTGTGCTAGCAAAGCAAAATAGCCCGTATTTTGATTTGATGTCCACATGTCAGTGGTAAGGCTAATATGACTACTAAGTGTCTTTAAAAGACTATATAATTTCACCTTCTCTTTTTCATATATATTCATGTAATCCTTTTTTATTGTGGTACATGAAACCATTCTAATAGTGGTTGAAGATTTCTAATGAATTCACGAAATCCAACATGATAAACAATAGCAAAAGGATACTCATGAAGAATGATCATTTGAGCAAGATTTCTTCTTTTCAACTCTTGATCAAAATTCCAATTTTTTAAGTCTATGCTATTTTCTCTATCCCTTTTTTGGCTTGCCACATTTATTAACATTTGATGGACATCTTGCTTCACTTTTGAGGAATGTTTAAGTATCAAGTGATGAATTAAATTCTTGGTTCCATCTTTTTAACCTAGCCATCTATTCGACACCACAAAGTTTACATTGTGCTTTTGTTATCCCATCAACTTCAATTTTGATAAAATCCTTCCAAGCATTCGATTTTGATTGTCTTGTCTTTTTCTAAGTGCTTGTGGTTGTTGTTGATTCTTGTTGTTCAACAATAATAGACTCCACATTAATTGGTTCTATGGTGGCATTATATCTAGAAAATAACATGTGTCAAAATGAAGTCATATAAAATGAACAATAAACATCAACTTGAAGAGCATAAAAATAAATATCAAAATGAATAATAAACATCTAGGACTTAAAAGGAAACTTTCATACATTGCTTTCCCTGTTATTCTACTACGATAAATAAAACATGACCAACTTTTGCACATGTAAAAGGTTATCTAGAAAAAACACATGAAATTTTGGTCATGCTATGATGGTAGAAATAAATAAATAGATCCAAATAGAAAATGAAAATAATAGCCTTTTAAGCTTGAAAATTTACCTCAACAAAAGCATAACCTAGAGGTCTTGGTGAAATCTTCAGATCAATGTCAATAATGGGGCCATACTACATAAAAATGTCAAGAAGCTCATGAATTTTCCTATCACATGCTATGCCAAAACTAACACTGAATCACCATATATCATCTCAAAAAAGGCATCACCATATTGAATACTAAAAGTTCATAAAAAGAAAATAATCCTAAATAAAGACCTTGTATGCTTTATGCAACATTTATAAGGATGAGGCAAACGACCCTTTTATGGATATGAGTTCAATAGGAAATGGTAGAACAATACATGTGGCCTCAGGACAAATAGAAAATACAAATATTTCTATTTTGATATAAAAGACTTTGCTGAAGAAAAGAAATGAAGAAACAACAGAAAAAAACAACCAACTTTAAATTGTTTTTAAACAAGCAAGTGAGACTATGAGACAATGCACAAGTACCAACTACGATGATTTTAAGTACTTGTTAACATTAAAAAAAAAAGTCAAATCACATCATGGTTGCATAACTAGAATGAGTTAAGAATGGGAAAAAAAACATGGAAATCTTGCAATCTGAGTTAAGAACATATAGTTCACTGTATGTGCCGAGAGAGGAAGATCTTATAGAAGAGTGTCGTCGCATCGCTAAGAGAGGGAGAGTACGGAGGCAGAGCCGAGAGAGGGAGAACTAAGGGTGGAGGCAAAGAGGCAAGAGCTGAGGGTGGAGGTGAAGAGCCGAGGGTGGAGGTGAAGAGCCGAGAGAGGGAGAGTCGAGGGTGGAGGCGAAGTGCTGTCACATTTGAGGTGTTGAGGAATGAAAAGGAAACGTGAGTAATAATGTATTTATATTTTAGGTTAAAGAGTTAGGATTTGGGTAAATTTACTAATTTACCCCTAGGTTAATAGGTTACCTGTAGCATGCTACCCAAACAATGATCCATTAAATTGATGGGTTAGCAGGTGATGGGTTAACAGGTTAATGGGTATACAAAATCTCAACCCTAACCTACTCTTAACGGGTCAAATCAGGTCAAGTTAACAAGTTATACTTGACCCATTTATATCCCTAAGTCTATCGAAATGATCATCAAGGGACACAGTCGGTGATTGGGGCTCTACTTAGCTTTCAGCCCATCACTTCTTTTGCATCTCTGATTTGGGTTGATGCTCACGTGAAAAACTCACTGCGAAATGGGAATTTCCCCAAACTCACTGCATTGGCTAGGCAAGCCAATGCCTCTGGTAGTAGCAATAGCAACAACAACAACTTCAGCTCTAGCTACTTCAAGAAGGCAACCATCGCATATGACAAATCATCAGCAGAGCCTACCGAGGTACTGAGTCAGCCCAACATGGATCAATTAGTATTTGCATTTAGCCATCCACACACTGCACAAATCATCTCCACCATCAAGCCAGTACAGCACGTCACACTAGCTTGGCAAGGACAACAATTGAGGCAAAATGGCCTCATCGCACCGAAAATGACTACACTCCTCTTGTTGAGCCACTAAGTGTCATCTTTCTCAAGGTCGCGACGTTCCTGAGGCTCTTGAACCCTCTTCTGCCACTAAATCCTCTTCCACGGTGGTATGACATGAGTGTGCACTGTAGCTTTCATCATCGCATCTGGCATTCAACTGATAGATGTATCACTTTACAGGATGTTGTTCAAAGCCTGATCGATTGGAAGGTCATCACCATCAGCACACAATAGGTAGAGCATACATATGCACCTGCACTTAAACCTACACTTGCACCAATGCACCCTGACTACACGACACATCCTCACATGGGTTTCTAGGCTCTAAGGATGACAGGGCTTCGGGGGTCCTTTTCCTTTCTCTTGTCCCTTTAACCCTAGCTCTTCCCAATGAATCCTTTTGATCTCATTAGAGTTATTACCCTTTTTGTTCCTATCTTCCCGTAGTGGACTTGGACTAGGGATTGCCTATCTATCAAGCACCTACCCATCGTTGTGAGTGCCAACACCCTAAACAAAGGGCATAGATCAACGATAGCTCAAGCAGTTGCAATATCGCCAACAAAATCACCAGTAGTTCCAACAACACTAGCAATCCCAACAGTTTTAGCAGTAACCATAGTCTTAGCAAATCTACCAACAGTCTCATCAGCCCCAGCAGCCTCAACCATCTCGACAACCTTAACCACATTGCCAAAATAATCAACGATCTTACCAACACAATCAACAATAGCAAAATAGTAAGTAGTGGGGACCGTTACTGTATCCTTTTTTTACTTCTTTGAGGTTTCTTCTTTACTTCATCATAAAAGGAAAACACAAAAAAATAAAAAAAATTCAAAAATTAGAAAAAAAAAATCTTAAAATAAAGAAAACAACAAAAAAAAAATATATGCATGCCAATAATGCCCGACAACGAAAATCACAAAAGCTGGCCTACATACGAAAGGATTGTCCCTCCTCAGTTGACACTACCTAGATGGCCAAGCTGGTGAGGGAGCCACCACCCACTAAGAGCCGAACAAAGTGTCCAAACTCCATAAGAGCCCTGCAGCTCCTAGAGGGAGATAAAATGCTAGGTTGAATGCGCGAGTGAGCAAGAATGTATACATCCACATGGGCATAAAAGAAATAGAAGACCAAAGGCAAACACAGAACTCAACCCAAGAGCAAGAGATGTGTAGCGTAGCCCTATTCCTACGACATACCTTGGAGAGGAGTCAGACCATGTGCCTGGGAAGCCCCCACCTTTGAAGGGACTAGCCACCCCTTTCTTGCATTAAAAGGCCTCTAGCCTAGACCTAACGCCTATTACCTCCAAGCCAGGGATATAGCAAACTCGCGCATCTATGAGAGAGCAAAAGAAATATCAAGGATCTCAAATGAGTAGGTGTAGGACCCTAAATAACTTGGCATGAAGCTCGATCCACAATCCACCAATAACGTGAGCTTGAGCATCACCACCCACCAAACAAGAGTCACCCACAGCTTATGAGTCTTGGTAGGGTCCATTGAGTCAAGTGCATCCTCCTCCTTTTCAGTAGGCATAAAGCTTTCCAGCATAACTAAGGGCAAACAAAAAAATGAACTTAATCAACTAGCTCACTTGCATGCAAAACAATAAAGACACCATTAATAATCAATCAACCTACTGGCAAATAAAAAATGAAACAAACAAAAAAGAGAGAACCCCCAATTTAGCTTGCTTGCTTGAACCTCTTTGCTTGTATATGCATCGCCTTACAAGTCTTCACTGAGCGTCTTCAACCAAGGACATTTTAGATGCTTGCTAGTTAGAGCGCACATGCACCAAAGGCACCTTTCAATGCACAGGCCACATAAACTTACATAATCAGTAGCTTGGTAGCAATCTCCCTACAGCAAGATGAGTTCCGCAAACATTACTAGGGAGTGCATGACGATAGCAAAGCCAAGTATAGAAAGGCAAGAGCACAACTACTAAACATGTAAGAGAGTTGTATACAATCCAAGCACACATATTAGAGGTAGATTGCAAGCCAATCAGAAGGCCTAGACCATTTTGACACAATTCATTCTGCCTTCCAAGCATAACTCAGAACAGTAATTGAACATGCATGCCCTCAGATATCCAGCAAACAAGCAGTATTTGTTGCCTTTGCCAGCACCTAATTCAGCAAAGCACAATAGTCCAAGGTGCCATATAGAGATAGCCTGAACACCTGCATTCGCATCTTCCTCTTTGCCTAACTTTTTGCTCCTAGTTGTTTTTGTCACCCACTATGCTAGGTGGTCAATGATAACTAGCATGCCTGCATCTTACATTTCCTTAGCAAAATGTCGCATGCTCGCTCTGAGACCATTGCACACCCACAAGTGGAGTTCAACATTTCCTGTGGCAACTCGCTCTGATACAAGGGGCAACTTTTTCCCCTAGTATCTCTCAATCTGCCCTTTGGTTCCTTTCAGCATCACTCGTCCCTTGATACCAAGGGCATTTTGGTTGCCTTTTGGTCTCATTTCCTCGATACTACGGGTATCTCAACTTTCCTTTGGTAGCATGCCCTTCTTCTTCCTTAGCTAGCATCTACAACTGTCATGGGTTTGTCTTCGGACCTCTACCACACCTTCGGGTGTGGTATTGTTGTTGCATTTTGCATCTATGATGACAAGTCCATTGCAATGTCACCACCCCTCTTAATCGATAGGCTCACTGGCCTATCACCTCTCTCATGCCCCATCTTCCGACAGGTGAGTTTGACTTGCCATGCCCCTCTTCTCCTTGAGCTGATAGCCCTAGCTATCCAAACAACAAGCTCGTCAAACTTGCCATGCCCCTCTTCTCATCAGGCTGATAACCCTAACTATCCGGCCAATGAGTCTGTTATCTTATCATGCCCCTTTCGTCGGTCAGTGGGCCCACCAATATTATTTAGTGCCACCCTTTGTGCAAGTTTGATGGTCTATAATGTCCCTTTTCAAGGCTAATTAGCCCTTAACTTGTCACCCAATGTTCCATAGCATATCATTGCATTTCACTGCATATCATTGTATGTCATTGCATAAACATTGCATATTATCACATCACATCACACCTCATAGCATAAGCATCACATCAACATTGCATTGGCATCCTCATTAGCAACATAACATTATATTCTACATTTGCATTGCCCAACCATGCATGCCTAGTATTGAATCCTTGGCACTATGTGCTCAACATGCCTCTTGCGGCATTACGTGCTAGTGTCTTACCCTCAGCATTACCTGCTCTATGTAGTATATTCTGCACTACATGCCCAACACTACATGCATCGACCTCAATGCCACATCACCTTTATCATCACATCATCGGCATCGCATGATCTACATGCCTACCACAACATTTTGTGCCAGTGACTTGTCCTCAACACTACCTACTTGGTGTGGTATCCTTGGCATCATGTGCTCAACATCACATAGTTGTCATCCATACTACATGCACCACATCAGCATCACTACATTAGCATTGCATACTCGACATTCGCATCAACATTGTGTAGAGCTGCACATATCCCCAATGGAACTCCACACACACCAGCATTAGCATTCAGCATGCACCATCTATACTGGCACACACCATTCACATGCATCAGCATACATCACTTGCATTCACATCCCAACATTGCATCCACATTAGCATGCAACATACGCATCACCTACATTCACATCCCATCTTTGCATCCACATTAGCCATGCACCATATGCATCACCCACATTCGTATCTCAGCTTTGCATCTACATTAGCATTCACATTTCAGCATTGTTTTAGCATTCGCATTTGCATTCTGGCAACAAATCATGACTTTCAATGCATTTACTGGATAAATGACTCAGCACCAACAGCAAACACCACCTTCCCATGGACTTTAGGTGGGCTATCTTATCAACTCTGAGCATCAGTCTCGATCACCTTGACCTTGCTCAGGGAGGGGCATCGCTAGACACCCCAATTTTGAAACCACTCATTAGTAAACTCCTCCAGAAGAGCTTGCTTCAGCTACGACAAGGCATTTCCTAGCACCAAAGATTACCTAGTACCCTAAACCAACCCAAGACTCTAAGTTTACCCTAAACCATAGCCAAACCACTAGCCTTAGCGGACAAAGCCCATTTGGTAGTCTAACATGTAACAAAACGAGCCCAAAATAGGTCCAACAATAGGTACAATGTGGGTCACCCATGCAACCTGCTACCACAATTATCTAGCATGGGTGACCAACACGGATCACTTGCACGGTCCCCTGAGTTAGTAGTAGCAACTGTCGAAGGATTGGTTGGTCCATTCACTTGTGGACCACCGATTCCTCACTTCCTATTGGCTTGCATGGATCTAAGCATGTCTCTTAACATTGTTGGACCATCTTACCCCTCAGCCCAATCCTAAACCCAATCCAAACCTTTGTCATTCCATCTCCACCCTCTATTACTATTCTGTTTTTAATCTACATCAACCATGCTTTCCTACCACCTATTTAGTTTCTCCCACCTAGTCCATGATGATTGTGCCAAACAAGAAGCCAACTTTGCCAACGAGGAGTCACCCCACAACACCACAGCCTCCTCTCGTCGCTGGTCACTGCAGCCACTGTATTTCTAGTCACCACCCAACCTTGCTTGGCATTCCATAGCCACTACACAACCCAATCAACCACTGCATTTCCCAATCGACCATAGCATTGCACACTCCGAGCACCCTCACACTACTACAACCTTGCCTCCTCCACCTCCATCTCCACCAAGCAACACTAGCCCGAAACACCACCATCACTCACCACAATGCCGAAGGGACAACCAACACCATCCACTCTAGTTGCATGTTTCTTTCCTCTTCGTGCTCTGTGTTGTTATTTCTATTGTTGTTTTGTATTGTTTTCATCTACTTTTATCCAACTTTCCATGAATTCTCTATTCTCCAGTGATGGGTGCACAGCCCATGTGAGGTCGTCAGCCGTGGAGCTTGGGCCACCACCCGTACTTACCTCTACCCTTCTCCCTCTGAAACTCCAAGGATGCTTATGATAGAGGAATTCTCCACCTTAGGCTAGCCGCCTCACTAATGGTGAAGACACAGAGTATCTCAACGAAGTGGGATGTCGAGTGAGCACTATGATTGCATTTTGTTTCCATTGCATCCACACCTTCTTTTCTTCTACTCTTTCTCTTCCTCTATCCTCCAACGACTTCATAACGGACTTCTAGAAGCTCATGGCCAGTTTCCATGGCCATGAGTGCCGATGGAATCCAACAGCAAGCAAGGGAGATGGGGAGAAGCATGCATGCATCCTAGGCTTGCATTTGATCTTTAAATGTGTTCGTCGTTGCTTATTGTTGCTTCCCTAGTGTTGCATTGCCGGTTTCGATCATTTTTGTTGCATCATTGTGCAATGAGAAGTTTACAGCCTGCTCTGTAAACCAAATAGCGTGAGCTATCAACACGAGCAACTGGTGCAAGTCACCATCGTGAGTGACCGATGTGACTAGCTAGCATGGATGATTAGTGCGAATCATTAGATCTAGAGTAGCAACACAACTGAGCACCCTTGCATTGCTCTGTTTGGATTTATTTCTTCTAAATCTTGCATGACTTGCCCAAATTTCATTCATACGCATGATTTTACTTGCATTGCAAGGTTCTACACAATGTTTTGGCACTCAACATTCATCCATTAGGGCGACTAAGCTTACTATTTGGAGTTCTATGAACCAAGTACGATGATCTAGCGTACTTTCCTAGCAAATTGTACCAACACGATTCCTATGCACAATTGCCCTGGTTTATAACATATATAGCGTGGCTAAACATTAGATTGCATAATTTAACGCATATTTGCTTCCTCGCATGTTTCATTTGCACTTTGGCATGACATCGAGCATCCATCTCGAGCCATACATTAGGGAGCAAGTGTACATTTGCATTGGCCACACATGCGAGTGATTTAGCCAAGACAATCAAATCGTCGGACATATGGGGGTGCCTAATACCTTCCCCATGCGTAACAGGAGTCTTTACCCATTCTATGACATGCAATGACCTATGTGTCGCATCCATTTGGTACAGATCATCAGATTTGCATACTTGCGTTGTTTTTATTGCATTCACTTGTATCAGTTTTCCTCATCTTCTGATTCTAAATAGACTAGGAAGCGACTCCATTTTTGTAATGCCCCCAATTCTCATAATAATTTAAAATAATTTAAATTACATAAAATTAAAAGCTAAACAGAAATATCATCTACCAAGAACTTGTGTGTGCGGCTACGAGACTCTGGACTATGCTAAAACTCATCTTCATGTTTGCACTTGCAACCCAAAACTACGAAGAAAGCGTGAGTGACAAAAGTCACCCAGTATGCACCCCACGAAAACGACAGAAGACAAAACTTTAATTAATTTTCCTTAAAATCATTTCACAAATCATTTTCTCTAAAATCCCCCAAATTAGATACGTAAGGTCAAACACCACAGCAAACGTGGCCCACGCTGGCCAAAATAGCAGATAGGGCTATACTAGCCCAAAACCACAAATAGGGCCCATAATGGCCAAAACCACACACAGTGAGTCGAGAAGCCTAGTGCCAAGCAACCAACTCAGGCCACAAGTAGCCACCAAGGTGCACTACAGTGCCATAGTGAAGCCACCCTGTGTAGGAGGCGATCACCGTCCCGCGATTCTCTCACTTGGAGAACCCTCACAAAGCCAACCCGTCTGGGAAGGCGAGTGTAGACACCCGATATGCTTGCAGCTAAACTCTAAACCTAAACCCTAGACTTAGCAAGCCATAATCCAAAACCCTAACAACCTAACCACTTCCCACTCCATCATAACAACCTCTAACTACCTAAACAAACCCTAACCGGTGGTTGACTCTGGCTGCGTTGACTCGGTGCTTTTAGGTTGCAGAAAAAGGATGAGAAAGGGACTTTGAGTGAGGGGATTGCTAGGGTCTCTTCTCTGAACTCAAGCATGCTGACAGGCTAGGAGCAGATGGATCCAAGGTGTTATCGGTGGTGAGGCTTTATGCGCAGGCAAGACTCTCCAAGGCCGTTGATCCTCCTCCCTCCACCGGATGAGCACCGTTGGATCGGGCGTGGGCTGAAGGAGATTGGCCGGAGAACACGAGGCTCTAGGATGGGCTCCAGATATTATGGGATCTTGCCGGAGTTCTCACCAGAAAAATCGGGGGTCGCCGGAGTTACCAACAGAATTATTTTTCTGGCTTTATAAAGTTTGTGGTTTAATGATATATTGGGCTTATTGGGCTGCAACGGGCTTAGGGTTTTGGTTTTTTTTATTTTCTTTTGTTTATTTTGTTTTAAGGTTTTGTTGTTAAGGCTTTTTGAATGGATTTTGGGTTTTTTGATTTTAAGTTTTAAATTAGAGTTTTGTGATTAAATTTGATTTTTAATTTTGGGATTTAGGGTTTAATTAATTGATTTTGAATTAGGGTTTTAATTAGTTTAGGTTTTTGTTTTATTTATTTTAATTTTGTGGTTTTGCTTTTTAATTAGTATTTTGGGGTTTAATTAGGATTTTGGATTAGGGTTTTAATTATTTTAGGTTTTTGTTTTATTGATTTTAATTTTATGGGTTTGCTTTTTAATTAATATTTTGGGTTTAATTAGGATTTTGGATTAGGGTTTTAATTATTTTAGGTTTATTTTAGTTTTAGGGTTTTGCTTTTTAATTACGATTTTGGGGTTTTAATTTACGGTTTTTGGGTTAAGGTTTTGGATTTAATTTATTAGGGTTTTGAGTTTAATCAGGGCTTTGAATTTTAATTAATCAGGATTTTTAATGGATTTGGACTTTAATTTGGTTTTTCACTTAATTACTTGGATTTTAAATGGATTTAAGTGGATTTTATTTCATTTTGACTTGAATTAGGGTTTTTGTTGGTTAATTAGATTTTAAGTGGATTTTATTTGATTTTGATTTGAATTTGGGTTTTTGTTTGATTAATTGGATTTTAAGTAGATTTTATTTGATTTTGGCTTGATTAGGGTTTTCACTTGATTAATTGGGATTTTAACTGATTTAATTTGATTTTGTCTTGAATTAGGGCTTTTACTTGATTAATTTTAAGTTTTAAATGTTTTAAGTGTGTTTTGTTTGGTTTTAATTTTAATTATGTCTGAGTGGACTAGTGTGGGCCTGAATGGGCTAGGGTTTTTGTGGTCACAACCAGAGCATCATCCAAAGGAGCCTGCTGCCAAGTGACTTCAAAATCAGAGTATCTACACCCATCAACAAACAGCCTCAAAATCGAGTGTCTATAATGTCGTAGCAATTTATCTCCCTCTAGAGAAGTAGACCCCTTGTAGAGTTTGAACATTTCAACTTGCTCTCAGTAGATGGTGGCTCTCTCACTTGCCTGATTATCTAGGTTGTGTCAACTAAAGAATAGTTTCCTTCTTAAGTAGGCTTGCTTTTCTGATTTTCATCAACGAGCATTGTTGGCATGTATATAATTTGTTGTTGTTTTGTTTTATTTATTTTATGTTTGAGTTTCATATATTAAAGAAAGAGACCACAATAGAAAAAGGATACGACATCGATCACTAGTGTCAACTGTCCTACTATTGTTGACTGTGCTGCTACTAGCCATGCTGCTAACTATGTTGTCATTGCTAACTATAGCTTTGCTACCACTCATGTTGTTGCTGATTGTGTTGCTACAGCCTGTTGTTGTTGATTGTGCTACTATTGATTGTTGTTGCTGCTAATTGTGTTGCTACAATTCGTGTTGCTACTACCCATGCCTCCTGTTGGGGTCCAAGATGCTTTCACTTTCAAAGTCAAACTAGTACTTGCCAAACAGGCAAGCTTTGGTCCCCCCCAACACGGAACAAAATGGGTACAAAAGTGGTGCGCACTAGCCAGGCAGCCAACTGAACCACATGAATGGTAGATTCTGCCTCCACTAACACCCTTTGAAAAAGTTGTAAAGGGAAAGGAGAGGATACCACACTGATGAAATTAGAAGAATCCACCAGGAAAGAGATGGAATCAGAAAGGACAGGAATGATGAGATAGACCCCCATGGTCCTAGCATCCCCAAAGCCTACATACTCAAGCAAGGGTTGGCTGACTATGCTAGGGTGTGTCGGTGCTGATGTTGGTGTAGGTGCCTGTGTAGGTGTGGGTGCTACCTCCTATGCGTTGATGACAATGGCTCCATTGTCAAATAAATCCTTAATGGCATTTTAGAGAGTGTAGCATGCATCCACGAATGTGTCCTGCATTTTGATGGAATTTACAGTACAAGTTCACACGATACCACCATAAAAGGGGAATCGATGGTGGGCAAAGCTCTAGAAGCTGCAAGAGTGATGCAACTTTGGGAAAGATGACATTCAGTGGCTTGACTAATGGAGTGAAATTCCTCTCTTGGCAACGAGGTCATATTTGCCCTTGTTGTTATCCTTGCCAAGCTGTTGTGATGTGATACACTAGCTCTACGATGGTGATGACATGTGGAGTGGTTGGACTGCTAGGTGCAGATGCATATGCTAATTGAGTCGGGCCTGACTGGCTTGTTACTCTTGTAAGCATTGTTCCTAGGTGAATGAGTGCTACCATTGGCTTGGGTAAATGTAACACCTGTAAAATTTATTTTGTAATTATTTACATTTTAATGAATTTATTCCGAGATGGGTGTTACTGTTCCAAGGTCCGTTGGTGTGATTTTGTGGTTTTGAGCTTGGGTCTGGTGGACTGGCTTCTATTGCATGTCCCTATGTGTGGTTGGCACTGTGCATTGTGGCACTGTGCTTGTGTGGGCCCGGGTGTGCGGTCCGTGTAGGGCTACGTTGTGGGCCGATTGGTGGGAGAGTTCGGTGCAGTTGTTAGCTCATGCGGGAAGTTAGTGGTTACACTATGCATGCATGCATGCAACTACCACCTTGGGGTGCATATTTATATGCACAACCTACGACTCTTCCTCTACACCTCTCCATCTCTGTGCATCTACCTCCATCTCAAGCACACCACTTCTTTTCCTATTCCTTCCCTTCCACTCATTCCCTCTCCCTCCACTCACTCCACCTCCTTCCCATCTCTCTCTCTCTCACTCACCCTCCCCTGTTTCTCTCCTCCCTGTGTTCCCCCCCTCTGTTCGGTGTGCTCAAGGGACAATGGAGGCGTGCGGCAGCTCGTGGCGGCATGTGGAGCTCTGGTGGTGTGCCCTGTGGTCGTGGTGTGGCCATGGGCACGTCGTGGCCACTGGAGTCAGTCGGAGAATCGCTGGAGCGTTTCTCAGGTACGCATCTCCAACCCTTATAATAGAAAGCATGAAAATAGTAGAAATTGATAGAATTGCATGGAATCTAGGTAAATTTACCTTCATAGAATTTATTGTGATTTTATGAGTATTTATTGAGGCATTTATGGTAATTAATGGCGGTAGTTGAGCTTTAGGTCGTTTTGATCCTCCTACCTTTGTGATTTTATATCTTGATGCATGGTGAATGGTTTTTAATTTTGTTTATTGGGATTTGGAGTAAACTCAAGGGTCTACATCTTATCTTTTATGTGAGATTTTTTGTGTTGATTTTGAGGGTCCGATCATCAGTCCCAGTTGGATAATTTTGAACAATAGGTTTTGGGTTGTTTTTTGAGATTTGCATAATTCGGCATACCTAAGTGGAAACAGCATACCGAATCAGTGAATTTCGGTATACTGAATCCATTCAGCATGCCGTTTTTCTGACAGTATTGGTCTTTTAATCGATTCGGCAAGTCGAATCTTTCTGGTCGACCGATCCAGTGAATTTACACATACCGGAGACAGAATGGCATGCCGAATCAGTGGATTTCAGCATAACAAACTTGTTTTTCGACATGCCGAACCAACGTCCAAATATGTTATAAAAGCTAATTTTCGATGGTTTTTAGAATTGGTTTGTTTTACCCCCTTTGAGATGAGATTGTGGGCCGTCAATGGTAGTCCCTTGGGACACCTGATGCGCCGTTTTGTCAAGGTTTTGGAAGAGTTTTCAAAGATATGAAAATGATTTTGAAAGTGGTTTCAAAGAGATGGTTGGCCCGTTTTGAAAATGTTTTCCTGGTTTTCTGTGTGTGGGCCGAGACAGTGTAGGACCGTGTCGTTGGGACTAGGAAATGTGACGACATTCTCGGGTGGTTGGGTGCAACTCCTTGGTTGAGGTTGGGGGTCGAGATACTTGAGGCTAAGAGACGTTGGGTCCAGGAGGTACGATACTCCTTGACTATTATCTCAAGGCTAGGGTTGTAGTCCATGAGTAGAGATGGAATCCAGGCCAGGCTAGCCTGGCCCGGCCCAAAAAAAAAGGCCCGACGGGGCTTGGATCGGGCCAGGTCAGGCTGGCCCATAGGTTGGACCAGGTCGGGCTGGGCAGGGCCTTTGTTGACAAGTCATGGGCCCAGCATGGCCCATGGCTCCTTGGTGGGCTGGGTCGAGCAGGGCCGGGTCGACCCACTGCCCACGGTGTTTTTGGTTTGTTTGTTTGTTTTTTTTTTCGGGCCTGCCTTGCCCGGCCTAGTCTAATTTACGGGCCAAAATGGACCTACTCTACGGGCCTAGCACGTGGGCCCAGCATGACCCATGGCCTACGACGTGCCTGGCCCGGCTTGATCCATTTCTGGGATACATGGGCCTGGACTGTGTTGGGCCCGAGCTGGGCCGACCCGATTTCCATGTCTATCCACAGGTTGAGGTGTCTTGTGATATGATGAGGAGGTATGATACTCCTACTATCGCTGTGAGCACTGAGGCTCGGGTGTTGTCAGGTGTGGAGGTATGACACTCCCTCCTGAGCACCGTATGTAGAGGACGCCGTGAGAAGGCGTACCCTATGGTGGCCAGTGCGAGTGGGACACGTGCCTCGTAGCTGGTAGCGTCCTGAGAGACAGGACAGCCTTCCCATGGAGGGGTTGGCTTTGTGAGGGTTCTTTAGGTAGGGAGAATCGCAGGATGGTGATCGCTCCTACACAGGGTGGCTTCACCATGGTAGTGCAGAATGTCGTGGTCGCTCCTTGTGGACTACTTGTGACCAGAGTTTGGTTTCCTAGCGTCGAGCTTCTTAACTCACCAATTGTTGTTTTGGCCATTGAGAGCCTTTGTTTGTGGTTTTGGGCTAGTAGAGCCCTGTTTGTGGTTTTGGCCGGTGTGGGCCTGGTTTGAGAGGTTTTGAGAAATGGTTTGTGAAATGAATTTAAAAGAAAACTAATTAGAGTTTTGTTTTCCACGGTTTTTCTCGGAGTGCGTACTAAGTGACTTCTATCACTCATGCGTTTTCCTTGTGGTTTTGGTTTGTAGGTGCAGACATGCGGTTGGTCTAGCATAATGCATCTAGTTTGGAGTCTCATAGCAACACACACATGTTCTTGGTAGTTTAATATCTTCTGTTTGGCTTTAATTTTCCTATAGTTTAAATTGTTAAAAATTATCGTAGAAAATTTGGGACGTGATAGTAGATTCCACTTTTTAGGGTAGTAGTTGCTGGTACCATTGTTGCTGCTGCTGCTATTGCCATTGTTGCTGGACATGGTGACCTACTTGACCAATGTAGTGAGTGTAGGGAAATTTCCATTTTGTAATGAGCTTTCCATGCAAGCACCAGCCCTGATCAGTGATGCAAAGGATGTGATAGGTTGAATGTTGAGCAGAGCCTCAGTCATCGGCTGCCTCCTTTATTAACAATTTCAATAGACTCCTCGTTAGAGGGTCTATTTCTGTTAGAAAAATACTTTTGTTTTGATGATTATAACTGGACTAATGGAGTTTTCGTATATTTTCATGGAAATAGAAATTATATGTTGTAAATGGATTGAAGAATGTAATTAAGTCATGTAATGTTTAAAAGTCAAATTATTTACAAAGACTCATGAAGTATCAAAATCGGCATACCGATTCAGGAGAAAACGGCATACTTCACGGCATTCTGAACTCAAAGAAGAAGAAACCAGAATCGGCATACCGAAGGAAAATCGGCATACCGATCCAGGAGAATATGGCATACTTCACGGCATTCTGAACTCAAAGAAGAAGAAACCAGAATCGGCATACCGAAGGCAAATCGGCATACCGATCCAGGAGAAAATGACACTTACATTGGAATTCCAGGAAAAACTGAGGAGATAAAGATGAAGACAGAAACGGCATACCGGCATGAAACGGCATACTGTTTCATGAGACATCGGTATACCATGCCTGAAAAATGCAGATTGAAGATCTTTTTGGCATTCCAGAGATCAAAACGTCATACCGAAAGACTAGCCGTTTGTGACCGTTTTTCTAGCCGTTAGACACAACCTTCAATGATCTTATGGTTATAAATAGGACTCGATCATTCTCGATAAAAGACACCCCTACGAGATACTTGTAATTCTACATTCTTTCTGCTCTATATTCTCCTCACAAGCGATATTGTAAAGCTACTGTTGTAAACAAGCTCTGTGAGAGGGAAGTCTTAAAGTTGTAAAGCATCAGGCAAAGGCTCTAGCTTCTCAGGGATAGAGAAGTGGTGGGAGCAAAGGGAGAGTTGGTGGGACAACCAACACAAGTAAGTTCTTTATTATTTTAAGAATAAGGGAAAAATCTCAAATGGATCTTGAGGAGTGGACTAGGCTGGGGTTGCCGAACCACTATAGATCTCACGAGTTTTCAATTTCTCTCATCTCCTTCTTGAGCTTTTATCTTGAGTGCCATCAAGTGTATGTGATAAGTAGTAATTAGTAATTCACTTTGCTTATTCTCTCTTTTGATATTTAAAATTGCATAAAGTAAGGTTAAAAGTAAGATTCTCTCTTCGGGGGGGGGGGGGGGGGGGGGGGGGGGGGGGGGGGGGGGGGGGGGGGGGGGGGGGGGGGGGGGGGG